>LR812519.1:60262311-60331753 GCA_903798195.1 Danio kyathit | reverse complement strand
CAATGAGTGGAAACTATATTTTCTCTCCCTCCTTCCTATTTTCTTTCGTCATCTTTCTTTTTTTTTTTGTTATATTGAAGGTGATACGCACATGCTTTACTGTTATGAATTATTCATGTGAGAACTGAAATAAACCTGAAGGAGAGCACCATATGCCAGTTTTATTGTAGATAATTTTAGTGTGTGTGTGTGTGTGTGTGTGTGTGTGTGTGTGTGTATATGTTGAAATCCTGCGTTGTAGGGCGAGCGATGCCTTATGGGAGTTAAAAGAGTCTACAGGAAGCTGAAGGCCACAGCCAGGTGTGTTATGGGTAAAACCTACTCCGTCACCATGATCTCTGAGCCGTGTCACTGCACCGAGTCGGACTTTGAGTGGTAAGTGAGTTTTTTTGTCTTATTGAGATTTTAAGGTTCTGGTCTAACACTTGCTGAGCTGCTTTGATGTCTTATTGAAGCTCATAATAGACTGATTTGGAAAAGTATAAGTTACTATATCTCACATGAAGAGCACAGGAGAATCAACCCATAATTGAGTTCTGTGTCAACATGGCAAAAAAGTGAACAAACAAACAATCAAAAACAAATTGTGAAATAATTGATTTCTAATTAGACAGAAAATCGTTATACTAATTAAAATAATAATTACTTTATTCATTTTTTAAAATTATCCATCCTCTGCTAAAACATGTGCTGGATAATTTGGCGGTTCATTCCGCAGTGGCGATCCCAGATTAAGGGACTAAGCCGAAAAGAAAATGAATGAAGGAATATTTTTTTTTATTAGAAATTATATATTATTATTAATAGTATTATTATTAATACAATTGTAATTATTTTATTATTATTATTATTATTATTATATTATTAATAATAATAATAATAATAATAATAATAATAATAACATTTTAATTGTTTTTATTATTATTATTATTAAAATATGTTTTTTATTATTATTATTATAAACAATTTAATTGTTTTATTATTATTATTATTATTATTATTGTTGTTGTTGTTGTTGTTAATAAATAAATTTATTATTATTATTATTATTATTATTATTATTATTATTATTATTATTATTATTATTATATATTATTAATAATAATAATAATAATAATAATAACATTTTAATTGTTTTTATTATTATTATTATTATTAAAATATGTTTTTTTTTATTATTATTATTATTATTATAAACAATTTAATTGTTTTATTATTATTATTATTATTATTATTGTTGTTGTTGTTGTTGTTAATAAATAAATTTATTATTATTATTATTATTATTATTATTATTAATTTTATTATGTTTTATTTATTTTATTTTATTGTACATAATATATTATTATTATTATTAATATTATTATTATTATTATTATTATTATTATTATTATGTTTTATTATTTTATTAAATTGTAAATATTTATTGTTATTTTTATTATTTACTATATTTGTATTTTCATTTAACATATTATGCATGATTTATTATTATTATTATTATTATTAATAATAATAATAATAATAATAATAATAATAATAATAATAATAATAATAAACTCAGTCTTTGTAATTTCAAGGCCAAATTGCCTTCCCTGCCGTATTAAAGCTACAAAAAATCTAAATAATTCCCATCTGACTAATGCAATCTTTCATTACACACTTGCAATACAGATTTTTTTTTTACTCTCATTTAGACTTTAGGACCTGTAGATACAGTGATGTTTAGTACAGTCAGAAGAGTTGCTGGTAGAATATTTTTACTGAGCGACAGATAAATACACACACACACACACACTTTGCTTCATGCAGAAAACACACCGTCTCTCCTTCTGTCTTGTGCAGAATTTTACACCTCACGCTCCATAGCTTAAATCCTCCATTTGTATTCCTGACACTGGTCCCTCGTCATGTAAATGTGGCCTCTTCCCTCATTTTCCTCTGAATTATCAACGTTATTAATGCTGCTGTTCTGGAAAGTTCCAGATTTTGCGGGCCCCTCGAGGCCTTGTGGAACAAAGTGTGAAAGTTGTTAATCAGAGAGTGAAGTGCTGTGCGTTTACCAACTCAAGCTGCTGCATCTGTGCCGCTTGTTTTGCTAATTACTGTCATTCGTTTTCCTGATTGGGTGTTGAGTTGCATTGTGGGATATAAAAAAAACAAAACTTTGGCTTGGTTGTTTGACAGTTTGGTTTAAAATGAAAAAAGTCAGTTATTTTTGGATACCGTGTGTGTGTGTGATATTTCTCATCTATGATAATGTAATAATTAATGCTGTAACAGTGCATGAGCTGACATTATCAAGAATAACACTTACTTTGCAAACAAATAAAAAAAGAAATAAATAGTGGACAAATTATTAGCGATTAATCACACGGAGAATAAAAGTGTTTGTTATGTGTGTTATTATATTTTGATAATAATATGATTTATAGATATTCTGTCATATAACTTTTATTTAGGACATCATTAATTGTGATTAACCTTTGGTCAGCACAATAAAAATAAATAAATAAATAAATAAATAGCCCTATTTTATTTATTTATTTATTGTTTGTTTGTAAGCTATTATATAGTTGAGAAATATTATGCAAGCTGTTTTTATACTATATTTAGCAGTCAAGAAACAATAGATGATTATTATTGAGTTCAATTTTAGACAGAATATTGCTATGAAAAAAGTGGGGAAACTCAGCAAAATAATTGTTGTTGTTGTTAAAATCAAAATAATTGTTACCTAAAATTATTTTGAGGGATTTTTTTTGGTAACAACAATTTATATTTATATTTATATTATAAAAACACATCAAATTAATAGTATTTTTATATTTGTTTGTTTGTTTATATTTATATTATATTTATAAAACACATTTATCAAAATAATAATTGTTGTTACTTAAAATTGTTTTGGGTAACAACAATTATTATTTAGCTGAGTATTTTATTTATTTATTTATTTATTTATTTATTTATTTATTTATTTATTTATTTATTTATTTATTTATTTATTTATTTATTTTATTTATTTATTTATCTATTTATTTATATTTAAATATTAAAAAAACACTCACCAATACAATAGCAGTTTTTATATTCATTTTTATATTAATATTTATAAATAAATTCAGCAAAATAATAATTGTTGTTACCCCAAATTATTATTATACATTTATTTTTATTATTATTATTATTAGATTAGTTTATTTATATTTTTGGGTAACAACAGTTTATATTTATATTATAAAAACACATTAAAATAATAGTATTTTTTATATTTGTTTGTTTGTTTGATTATATTTATATTATATTTATAAAACACATTTATCAAAATAATAATTGTCGTTACTTAAAATTATTTTGGATGACAGCAATTACCATTTAGCTGAGTATTTTATTTATATTTAAATATTTAAAAAACAATCACCAAAATAATAGCAGTTTTTATATTTATTAAAACATTCAGCAAAATAATAATTGTTGTTAATAATTATTACTAATAATAATTAGTATTATATATTTATTATTATTATTATTATTATTATTATATTTTATTAGATTTTTTTTGGGGGGGGGGGGGTAACAACAATTTATATTTATAATATAAAAACACATAAAATTAATAGTATTTTTTAATGTTTGATTGTTTGTTTGTTTATATTCATATTATATTTATAAAACACATTTATCAAAATAATAATTGTTGTTACTTAAAATTATTTAGGGTAACAACAATTATCATTCAGAGTATTTTTTTATTCATATATATTTATATTTATAAAACAACACTCACCAAAATAATAGCAGTTTTAAGATTTGTTTGTTTATATTTATATTATATATATTAAACCTTCAGCAAAATAATAATTGTTGTTACCCAAAATTATTATTATTTTGGGGTAGTAGCATTTTTTATTTTGCTAAGGTTTTTTTTTTTTTTTGATGTGTTTGTTTATATTCATATTTAACATAAACATATTGATAGTTTTTTATATTTGTTTGTTTGTTTGTTTGTTTATATTTATATTCTATTTATAAAAAAAAACATTCAGCAAAATAATAATTGTTGTTACCGAGAATTTTTTGGGGTAACAAAAATTATTATTTATATTATATATATTAAACCTTCAGCAAAATAATAATTGTTGTTACCCAAAATTAGTTTTTTTTGTTAAATAATTATTATTTTGCTGATTATTTTTTTTAGATTTGTTTATTTAAATGTATATTTATAATAATATTTAAATTTATACACTCCTGTCAAAATGTTGATACCTTTAAATGTAAATGTGTCCATTTTATTCTGAGGTTATGTTAAATATTAATATGAACGACATATTCTACTGTCCCTGTCCATACAATGTTCATAAAACCTTTACAGAAAAAAAAAATACTTTAAAGCATGCAATGGAGACTAATTGAAGTCAAAATTGAAGTCTTTTACACTAAATGATATTCTTGACAGCTACTATAATACCTTCCATTCAGTGGCGAGAAGTGCTGTATTCAGTAATATTAATAATAGGGGCGTATACTGTATATTATATAGAAATCAGACTTATATTCAATATTATGACCTCTCAACTCTTTCTCAACATAAACATCGTCTTTGTCCAAGAAATGGCAGGCAAGTAGGAATTAATGTGAGAGTTGTGACAGACAAATATTATAATGTCATCCAGCAATGATGGACAAAAGTATGATCTTACCTATATCTCTAATTATATCCAATACCTAAACAACTACCTTACTATTATTAAGCAGCTAATTAGTAGTTTATTAAACTAAAAGTATTAGTTAATTGTTTGTTATATAGCATGAAAATAAAGTGTGATGCAGTTATGTACTGTACTATATATATATATATATATATATATATATATATATATATATATATATATATATATATATATATATATATATATATATATATATATAATATATTTGTGTGTATGTAAAGACAGTTGGTGAATTGAGCTCATTCTGTTTCTAATTCTGAAATGCTTTATTAATTAGGAGTCTCTCTCTCTCTTTTGTTCCAGTGATTATGGTTTCGAGAGAAGGACTGATGGGAAATGTACTCCAGCATTCTGGTTTCCGCCGTCCTCCATGTCTCGAACCTGCACTACAGAGCACACATTCCTCAACAGCACTGGGTGAGAACAATATTTCATGTAATTTACACATACTGTAGCCGATTTATAGCTAAGGACCAGGGACCAATCAAGTTAATAAATTTATTATTATTATTTTGACATTTTTTTATTAAAAAAAGTTTTAAAAAAAGTAAAAATGTATTTATTTTATTTGTTTGTTTATTTTTTTACTTACCTAATCTATTACTAATTTACTTATACTAATCCTAATGAGGTTTTCTTTAGGACTGTGTATTTTTATTTAATTTAATTAAAAAATATATTTTATTTTATTATTTATTTTTATTTTATTTTATTATTTATTTTATTTCATTTTAATATTTATTTAATTTTATTTTGATTGTTTATTTTATATTTTATTTATTTATTTAATTTTTTATGTTGTTAATTTTTTTATTTTATTTTTTATTTATTTATCTTATTTATTTATATTTATTTTTTTATTTTTATTTCATTTTATTATTTATTTATTTCATTTTAATATTTATTTTATTTCATTTCATTTTATTTTTTATTTTATTTTTTATTTCATTTTATTTTATAATTTATTTTATTTAAATATTTTTATTTTATTTCATTTTATTTTGTTTTTTATTTTATTTTATTACTATATTTTATTTTTTATTTTATTTATTTAAAAACTATTTATTTATTTAGTTTTATTTATTTATTTATTTTTTAAGAACTCTCCCTCTGACATTCATCTGTATAATGGCAGTGAATATCAACCACCATTAAGCTTAAAGATTCAAAAGTATCACAGGATGGTCACAAGAAACACACTTTGTATTAAAAAGAGCTTTGCTGAAAAGCAAGTTAAAAATGTCATGTTTTATTTATCAAGATTCCTAACCTTAACCAGCAGTCTTTTTGTTGAAGTGTGTGTTCTTGAGATTCTACGTTGTGAGAACAAATGCGAAAATAAATAGAAATATGCCATTATTCTTTCTCTGAGACACATACTGTACACCTGTTGTGTTCATTTAATTTGCCATAATGACCAGCCATCATTCTGAATTTTATCTGCTAAACAGAGCTTCGGTCTGGAGATATTCAGCTCAGTGAGTAAGAAACTATTTAGGATTATTCATAATTCTAATTACGGATGCACTAAAATGAAAATACTCGAAATTGTAAATACACTTGGTCAAAAAAAATAAAAAGAATAATACTGAAAATGCTTTGTAATAATTATTTATTAATTTATTATATAATTGCATTTTCCTTTCTTCTAATTTCCCCTTCCAAGTGTGACCTGCTGATAGAGATTATTGCAAATTCTATAATATAAATATTATCAATAATATTCTGATGAACTATAATTGATACAAACAAAAATATACTATTATTGCATTTTTAAAAACTACAAAATTATTACAAAATTATTTAAAAAACATTTAAAATTGTAAAAAATCTAAATTATTAAAATAAACAGTAGATTCCCTAAACTGCAGCATGTTTTGTTTTGAATCGAAACCGAAAATGCCACATATTATTGGCAGCAAATTTGGTGCATCTTATATTTAATCTTGATTTTTTTTTTTTTTTATTATTTATTTAATTTTTCTTTCTAGACAAGTCTATAGGAACTGTGCCTCTAATAAACTCTCCCGTTTTCCAGTACTTGAATGCTCAAACTGAATCATTTCTGCGTAAATATACTGAACTTTCACATTGACGAATCTTCTTACCTCACCACTTCTTTGTCTGTTAAGCTGCTTTGACGCAATTAGTATTATATAAAATCCTATTGAAATAAAGGTGACCTGACTCTTGAACAAACAGTCTACAAAAGAGACAAATAGTGAAGGTCAGTATTTTATTTAAAAAATAAAAAAAAACTACAATGAATTCAGTTCATTATCCAGCAAAACCTATTGTCTGACGCTGTTCACTACCATTATATGGACAAGCGGGAGCAGGACATTTTTTATGATATCTCCATTTGTGGTCTGAAATAGAAAGGACATACAGCACTGATTAAATGTACTTTTTCTATCTCATTCAAGCTTTGTTAGCACCCCATATATTGTTTATCATTGCTTTATAAGACCACTTTATGAAATTACAGTAGATATTGCATGCATGCTTTTTTTTCATAAACACTTTATTTTAAGTTACAATTCATACTATTAACAAACTATTAAACACAACTTTTAGCATAATAAACTACTAATTTGCTGCTTATTAATACTTAGCAAGGTAATAGTTGGATTTAGGTATTGGGTAGAATAAGTGATGTAGAATAAGATCATGTTGTAAAAAAGTTAATATATTTATAATAGTTACACTGTAAAAAAATCTGTTATTTTACATAGTTTTTTTTTTTCTTTCCGGCAGCTGGGGTGTTAAATTACGTTAAATTAAATTGTTGTTAATTTAACGGCTGTTATTTTTTTATTTTTACAGTGTAGGTAATTAATATCTGCATGCTCAGAGATGAACAGATCGTATTTTTCTTGCACGATATGGTACGGATTCACCACTAAACTTACAAAACCTAAAATAGTAACATTTATTCATTTTCTTTTTGGCTCAGTCCCTTTATTAATCTGGGGTTGCCACAGCGGAATGAACCGCCAACTTATCCAGCACATGTTTTACACAGTGGATGCCCTTCCAGCTGTAACCCATCTCTGGGAAATATCCATACACACTCATTCACACTCATACACTATGGACAATTTAGCCTACCCAGTCCACCTGTTCCGCATGTCTTTGGACTGTGGGGGAAACCGGAGCACCCAGAGAAAATCCCACGCAAACGCAGGGAGAACATGCAAACTCCACACAGAGACGCCAACTGACCCAGCCAAGGGTCGAACCAGCGACCTAACATTTCCTCTTGAAATCAGACTGACATGTTTATATGTGGGGTGAAATTGTGGAATAGTCTGGAAAAGAGTTTAAAACACTGATTACTAAACAGTTTAAAAAGTTGTGTAAAAAATGTATTACTAAAAGAATATGTGAATGAAGAAAGGTGATTGTTTAATTGGGACAAAATGGTGAATGCATTGTAAATATTTAGTTAAATTAAAGTTTTGGGCTTGTGTTCGTTTACAGAAATTTTCAAATGGTGTAAAGATCATATCTTATGTAAGAATAAAATATGAAAGTATCTGAAGAGATAATTGAATGAAGACATATTAGGGGTAATGTGAGCACATGCTTCATCGTGCTCCAATTCCAACTTGTTAGAATCTATTATTTTTGAGTGTACATATGAAGAGTTCAGATGCAAAAACCTTTCGGAAATTTTGATCAAAATTTTATGTTCAGTTAATATCACTTTGAAAGCAATGAAAATAACCTATGCTTTGCTGTAAAAGTGATATTATTGAAGCTACACACAGGAGCCTGACAAAATTGTGAATGTCAACACAGGCTCATTGTGAAAATGTTCCCTTGAGAGTGCGAATTATGTAGCCAGAGATGCATATGACTGCACTTTGTCTTTAAAATGAATGCTACGGGGCATTATGACACCGCCGATAGCTTCAACTGAAGATAAAATAATAAAATAAGCAAGTAAATAACACGATGAGAACATGGTAAGATCTGAAAGTATGGTAAAAATCAGGCAGCCGCAAGAGCATTTATTTTTCTGGATTGCTTTTGAAAACACTGTCTTTTGGGTTTAGGGAAAGTGGGTGATCGGGTCAATCAGTGCTTTTGAAAACACTATTGGTTAGGTTTAAGGAAGGAGGTTGCTGGTGGGATCGGTCGGTCGGTTGATCAGTCAGTCAACAGTGGCCTCTGGTGGATTTATGCATGAAGAGCAGGTGCGAGTGGCTCTCGCTAGAGAAATTTGACATCAGAAAGAGCGTACACTATGGATTTGCGAAAATAAAAACAAACCACGTACGTGCTGGGTTGTTTTTTGTGATCTCCAGAAATGTATACAGGGGCGCATGTCAATAATGAGCCTGGGTTGGTAAACATGTTCAGTTTAAAAGAAAAATTCAGACGGCACTTTTAGAGGTTTTTGCATCTGAACTCTTCATATGAAGACATTTTGTTGACCATGATGAAATTTAATTGTGTTTGAATACTTGTGTTTAAGAGTGGATTATGTTTGAAATTCAAATGAATCAAAATCAGTGTGTGTGTGTGTCTGCAGATACAGGAAGGTGGTGTCTAATAACTGCACAGGTGGTGTGATGGAGCGATACACGGCCCGCAGACAGCCATGCCCCAGCCAGGCTCCTCGTGGCCTTCATTTAGTGACCAGTGAAGGGAAGCTCACAGCCACTTTGGCCAGCAACGTCACCTTCCTCGTCTTCCTGGAGGAGGTATTGAGCTCTTTTCTGTTTTTAATTTTTTTAAAGCAGTTTTGCTTTCTGTCTAAGTAAAGAGTAAAATAATCTCCAATTTTACAGAAAGTTATGACTTTTTGGGCT
This sequence comes from Danio kyathit, assembly GCA_903798195.1. NCBI lineage: Eukaryota > Metazoa > Chordata > Actinopteri > Cypriniformes > Danionidae > Danio > Danio kyathit. The sequence continues at coordinate 60,322,200 of LR812519.1, read as the reverse complement.
GTTTTTTCGCAATGATGTTTCAAAACAGTTTTGCTTTCTGTCGAAGAATAGAAAAATACTCCAATATTACAGAAACTGATGTGAGTTTTTTTGGCTGTCAAGACACTTTTCCTTTCTGTCTAAGAATAGAAAAGAAATACTCCAATAATACAGAAAGTTATGCCACTTTTATCAGTCTATTTCGTTTACAGTTTGGTTTCTGTCTTACAGAAAGTTATGATTTTTTTAATGAGGCGCCTGTTTTTTTTTTTTAATGTTTCAAAACAGTTTTGCTTTCTGTCTAAAAAAAAAATATTCCAATATTACAGCACGTTGCGTGTTTTTTTTCAGCTCTTTGTTTTTCAATGATGTTTCAAAACAGTGTTTCTTTATGTCTAAAAAAAAAAAAAAAAAACTCAAATAATACAGAAAGTTGTGACTTTTTTTTTTTGTCAGATTAGTTTTTTTTCAAAACGATTATGCTTTCTGTTTTAGAAAAGAAAAAACATATTACAGAAAGTTGTATTATGTGTAGTTTTTTGTTTTTAATGATGTTTCAAAACAGTTTTGCTTATCGGCAATGAAAAGAGATAAAATACTCAAGTATTGCAGAAAGTTATGCAATTTTTTCCAACCCAGGCTCATTCTAAAAACGTAGTCCCGTGGATGTTTCTGGAGACTACGAAATACATCCTGGGAGGTACATATTTTTGCCGTTTTTGTTTTTGCGAATCTGTGAGAGGCCGCTGTGTGCTCTTTTTTCATGTCTCAAATTTCTCTCGCGAGTGTGGTTCGCACCCGCTGTTCTCGCGTAAACCCACTAGAGGCCGCTGTCGACTGACTGTCTGTCTGACTGGGCAGCCGACCATTCGACTGACCCACCCTCCTCCTTCCCTAAACCAAACCAATTTTATCGATTGACCCGCCCACCCACTTACTTCCCCTAAACCCAACCAAAGGTTTACAAAAGCTGTCCAGAAAAAGAAAAGCCCTCGTCTGATTTTTACCACGTTTTCAGATTTTACCACATTTTCACCCTGTTATTTACTTGTTCATTTTATTTTTTTGGATTCTGTTTTTGTCTTACCTGATTTCTGGAACCACTCTTCCCCGGACTCAAACCCTGTCGTCGTGGTCAACTCCTCTCTGCGTCTTAAGTCCGCCGACATACACGATAAACAGGTTGCGGCGGGATAGCCCTCCACACAGAGGAAATCGGTCAGCTGATAAGCGCGAAAAGGAACGCCGTCATACCGCCCCGTAGCGTTCGTTTAAAAAATAATTAATTAAATGAAGCCTACATACCTCCAGCTACATAATTCCATGGGACTTTGTTTTCAGAATGAGCCTGTGTTGATTTTTTTCTGTTGTTGTTTTTTTTTTTCAAAAATAATATTAAATAAAGTTCTGACTGTTATTCTACTGTTTTTATAAGTTTCACAACAGTTTTGCTTTATATTACTTTTTTTGGTCAACGATGTTTCAAAACATGTTTCTAAGAAAATAAATACTTTAATATTACAGAAAGCTCTGACTTTTTTGTCAGTTTTTATTTTCAAGGTTTTGTTTTCTATGACCTTTTTTCAGCTGTTTTTGTGTGTGTTTCAACAATGTTTCAAAACTGTTTTACTTTCTATCTAAGAAAAAAATATCTTTAATATTGCAGAGAATTCTGACTTTTTGAATTGCAGTGTTTTGCTGTGAAAATACACAATCTTGTCAAATGTTCCTTTTTTTGATTGCAAGCATGACAATGATGCAATATACTGGAGTAAATGATGCCTAAAATGTTGTGATAAAATGGTATTTAACCACACTTGTTAAAAAGGATAATATTAAGTCAATTTCCCATTGACCAAAAAATATAATTGGACAACTGTAAAACCCACTTAAAAAAGTGGCTGTTTTTTTGTGAAGTTTATTTCTAAACTAATTTCGAGATGATCACCTGCTTATGATTGACCACAGCTGGTCCTGCATTAGTTATCATATGATTTGCCAATCAGACAAATCCAAACATACATAAATAACCATTTTTTTAACTTAAGTTGCGGTCACACTAGAGTTTGTGCGTGCAAAATTCTGTCGTACGACGCTGCGAAAAGGGGCAGGATTAAACAAGATGATTAGACAATGGAGTGATTGCTCCATATTTTAAATTTCTGTCCAGAGAGGTCATGTTTTGATCCTCGATTGGTCTCACGCAGTCAAGTGATGAGATTTCACAGGTCAGAGTCCACCAAGCTTGAACTTTGTACCGCAGTGATCTGCGAAACTTGACGCATGAACTTGCGTTTGCGGTCTGACGCATTCACGTGCGTATGAATGGAAGTCTATGGGGAGAAAAGTGCAGTGTGACCGCAGCTTCAGTCATCTTTGTCTTGAAGAATCCCCCAATCCACCCTTACTCCTCCCCCTCTATCCTAGATTAATCCAAGACAGGGTGGCATAGTAGCTCAGTGGTTACCACTGTCGCCTCACAGCAAGAAGGTCGCTGGTTTGAGTCCTGGCTGGGTCAGTTAGTGTTTCTGTGTGGAGATGGCATGTTTCCCCTGGGTACTCCAGTTTCCTCCCACAGTTCAAAGACATGCGCTATACTGTAGGTGAAATGAATAAACCAAACTGGTATAGTACATGAGTGTTTTAGTATTGAGCATTCACCGTATAAATATATGCTGGTATAGTTGGCGGTTCATTCCACCATGGCAACTCCTAATAATCAAGGAATAGGCCAAGCGAACAAATTTAGGGAAGCTCTCAAGACCTACCTGAGCTCAGACTCCTCTCTCTCTCTCTCTCTCTCTCTCGATGAAACGGGAGGGAGCCCCGGACTCAAGGATCTTCTGAGCTCAGGGCTCTCTCCTGGGACTGCATGCCAAACATGCTCTATTATCAATCATCAGCTAAGTGTGAAAAATATACTGCAATATTACAGAAGGTTCTGTGACTTTTTTTTCCATCTGATTTTTTTCTTTTATTGATGTTTCATGTTATTACCCTTACTTCCCTCCCAGGGTGACGGGTCGAAAACCAGCATCACTGTGGATTTTGGCGATGGAAACGCCTTCACTTACTCCAACGTGAGCTCCATCGAGGATGGCATTAAACACATTTACAAGACTGTGGGCATCTATCGAGTGTCAGCCACGGCGGAGAACAGTCTGGGCTCAGAAACGGTGCTCCTCTTCCTACACATCACATGTAAGCCAAGAAGTGGGAGTAACAATATGCATAACACAGACAGCCATATCGTAGCCTGCTTTTATATCCCTGATGTATTTTACAGACCCGCTGAGTCTCATTTATGCTTTATTGACCAGAAAAAATCTCATTTGGCCTTGGTGCTATTGAACTCGGCATTAAGCAATTTGGATTTCAGGCTCATAGTCTCTAACTATGACCATGAGATTGGAATCATCCCTCTCAGTTATTGCCGAAAGACACTTTAGTGTAAGATGAAGGTCCCTGAGATCTAAACTATATCATGCTGGACTGATGAACTTTACCTAGTGTTACTTTTACAATTAGCAGCTATCAAAATGTCAAATTTATTTCTAAAATGAAAAACTAAAATGAATGGCTCACATGACTCGGTTCAATTAAGTGAATCAAAAACTATGCAGATGAAGAGATTTATACTTAAAATTTAAGAACTGTATACTTTATGACTCAAATGAGTCAGTTTTTTAATCTGTTTCCAAACAAATGACCCTCATGAACAATTCTTTTAAAATGAATCAAAACATAGTTTACTGTTATGTTGTACTCCAGAGACTTTATACGGTACTGTATGAACAAAGAATTTTCAGTACTATTTTGTCAAATTAAACAAATTGAGCCCTATCATACACCGGGCGCAATGTGGCGCGACGCAATTGTTGTTTGCTAGTTTCAGTTTGTTGCAAGAGTCATATTGACATTTTGCACCACGCTGTTTAAATAGCAAATGCATTTGCTCTCATATGTGCGCCCATAGGCGTTCTGGTCTAAAAAAGGAGGTGTGTTAAGCCGCACTGCTGGCCGAGTTGCTATTTTGAGAAACTAGAATAGACCGTTTAATAGACCAACTAAGAGGAGGTCTAAAGTCCAGCGCAGAGCACGTTAGTTGTGCGCCTCGCTTAAACATTGCTTAATACACACAGGATGTAGAGCAATACACAAATATCTTTACAAATAAAAAAGAATTAAAGGATTAAAATATTACAAAAATTTTTACTTTTTAGCCTACATAAATATAAAAACCACTGCCTTCATGCCTTCATCTCGGGGGGCTTTTTCAGTTTACTCATGACAAATTGCTTTTGTGTAATGTTATTATTATTAGCAGTATTATTTATTATTTGCATATTTATATTGTTTTATTAAAACAAGCTTAGATTTGCTCACCTGTTAGCTTTTAGACCATATGGGGCATAGCATGTGTGTTTGGATATAACTCAGTTTTTTGACCACACTTCATTATTGGTGTTCATTTATTCGTTTGCTGAAAATTAGAACTGAATTTAGAAATAGTTTTAAAACAAATCTTTGCGCTTAACAAATAAAATTAATTATGCATAGGCTAATGGATGTCTGTGCGTACAACACGTTTCCTTATCCACGAGAGTGAAAGTGAAAGTAAATAATGAGGAGGCTCATCTCTCATTCACGCGCTGCAGATGGTCAGTTTAACTATTTTCTTGCTAGTGAAGCGTTCAGTTATTCCACTTACAAAGTCCGCCATGTAAAAAGCAAATGCACTATGGCGAGACGCAACTGACTCTTAAAGGGAATGGGAGATGAGACTCTTATTGGTTTATTCTCAAAACACACCCATAACTCATTAAGAGAATAAGCTCAACCCTGTTAGACCATGAGCTGCGGCGCAAAGCGGAATTTTCCATCCTTAAAATAGCAAAAGTGTATTCTGACATGCCCTTAATGCTTTTGCGCTTTGGACTTTGCGCCTAGATCATTAAAATAGGGCCCATGATGTTGGTAAATTCTTGATTTAAAGCTTTTAGTTTAATGGACGATTTAATTCTAATGGAATTTTTACAAAAATACAATATGCCTTGTTTAGTTTGGTTCCCAAACAACTGACTCTCATGAGTTGATTCTATTTAGTTAATCAAAAACATTCATATTGAATCAAGATTCATATTGTAAAATCATTGCCTGATTCTCAAACGAGTCAGGTTTTTTTGTATCTATTTCTAAACAAATGACTCTCATGAACAATTCTTTTAAACTGAATCAAAACATAGTTTACTCTTACAGTATGTTGTACTCTTGAGTTTTTATACAGTACTGTATGAACTAAGAATTGTCATGAGTGCTATTTTATTAATTTTTGCTTAATAGTTCTTTAAAGATGATTTATTTCTAATGGATTTTATACAAAAATACATTATACAAATGATGTCCCGAACAATGTCCCAAACAAATGACTCTTATGAGTTGATTCTATTTAGTGAAACAAAAACAGTCGCACAAAGAGATTCATGCCTGTAAAATCATTGCCTGATTCTCAAACGAGTCATTTTTTTTTGTACCTCTTTCTTAGCAAATGACTCTAGTGAACAATTCTTTTTAAATCATTCAGCTTACAGTTTACTGTCATGTTGTACTCCTGAGACTTTAAACTACAATATGTACTAAGACCTATGTTTTTTATTAAAATAGAAATATAATGTTGGTCAATTTCTGCTTTAAAGCTTTTAGTTTAAAGGAAGATTTCAATCAAGTGGGATTTTTGATTCTAATTCTTTGTATCGATCCTCTACATGTGCAAAAAAATCCAATATACCTTGTTTAGTTTGATTCCTGTACAAATAATCTTATGAGTAGATTCTATTTAGTGAATCAAAAAGATTCAGATAAAGGTAAAATCCTTGCCTGATTCTCTAACAAATCGGTTTTTCCAACCTATTACTAAGCAAATGACTCTCATGAACAACTCTTTTCAAATTAATCAAAACAGTTTACTGTTATGTTGTACTCCTTAAACTTCATACAGTACTGTATGTACTAAAAATTATACTATTTTATTAAATTAGAAATATTCAATTCAATTTCTGCTTTAAAGCTTTTAGCTTAAAGGAAGATTTAATTGGAATGAAATGTCTGATTCAAATTCTTTGTGTCTAATAAAAAAAATCCAATATGCCTTTTAGTTTGACACCCTAACAAATGACTCTCATGAACTGATTCTATTTAGTGAATCAAAAACATTCAGATGTACAGATTTTTGAGGTAGGTCAATGTATTTGAATGCTTTTGATGAAGTAGCATTCAACTTAAGAGCTGTTTAGACCATTAGCCAGACCGTTTCTGCGTGTTTCGCTGGTAATATCTGTAAATAAAAAAAATTATTTAGGCATATTTGATTATTCATTTATTATTGTTGTACAATAATTAGGAAATTGCACACTGTACAATGAAAAAGTAAAATATAATCAACAAAGTAAATGTAAATGAAAAGGCTTATTTATTGGCTGTCTTAGTCCTATCACTTTAAAATAACAAACATATTTTTTTATGTTTGTACTTTCATTTTAGTTGTCTTATATCTTTAGTTTTATTTCCAAAATGAATCCTCATTGCACTTAACAAGTTTACAATGATAATAAAGCTTGTTAAAAAGTTTTTAATGTTTTATAAAGGAATTATAATCCTTTGTTTCATTGTTTCATCTTCATTTACAAGTAGCAGCGTATTTGCAGCTACTGTATATTTCTGTTGATTCGCATCCCATCCCTTTGTGCCCCCTGGTGGCATAGTTGCAAACTGCTGTTACACCTAAAAACATTTTCTTAATCCCTTAGACCCGCCAGTGCGTCACATGCGACGGTAATGGTCACATTGAACTGTCACCCACTGTAAACAGGAGAACAAATGATTCTCACTAACAATTCTTTTTTAAATGAGTCAAAAATACCATTAATGTTGTACTTTGGAGAATTTATGTTACACAATATTTTTTCTTAACATAAATAAAAATATGCTGGCCGTATTTTCTTTAAAAGCTTTTAGTTTAAAATATTTTATTCTATTCTTTATCTCAATTATTTGTATCTATCCTCTACTGTGCAAAACATACAATATATCTAGTTTAGTTTGATGCCCCCCCCCCCCCCAAAAAAAAAAAAAAAAAAACTCTCATGAGTTCATTCTATTATGTGAATCAAAACCCAAATAAATGACTCTTATGAATGATTCATTTGAAGTGAATTGAATTTAACTAACTTCCCAATACGTCATATAATGCGACATAGTGCTATTTGTTTTAAATAAAAATAAACAGTTTTCAAAATTCTGTAATATTGGGTTTAATGTAGACCAGAACTGCTGCTTCTTAAAACTGAAATCAATTAAAATAAATCAACAACATCAGTTTCAGACATTCCTATCCTGTAATGTTCTGAAGAGGGGTGAAAAGTCTGATTGGTCATTTCACATGTTGGTCAAACGGCTTCTTCTGAACTGTGTGGGTGGTTCTTAGCCAAAATATGGATTCGACTTGATGCCAATAACCCGAAAGTCTGGCTCTACAAAACTCTCTTATTATGTAACAAAGTCTTGTACTAATGTTGGATGACATTATTTTAGCACATTCCGAGCAGATGGCGCAGACTTTTTGTGTCTTTTTTTAGCGGTCTTGGTGTGTGTTTGTTTGGAAGAAGCTCACCAGCATTTAATAGAGATTATGTGACTCAAACTTTAAGCTTTTCTCTTATGTCCACCTACTCCGTGAACTAGCCACATTCAGAAAGACATTCAGAATGAAAGACAGACAGACATTCAGACAGAAGTCTTTGCAGTGACATATTGATCTGGGAGAAGGAACATTTTCAGTCTGTCAATCCTGTGGTGCCAAACAAAGCAAACGGAGCATCTGGTGCAAGAGTTTCATTAGCAGATGACTCTATCCTGAATAGAAGTCTTGTGAATGAATGCATACATATATGCTGGAATTGTTAGGAAGAGGTTTAGTAAGAAGTTTCTAATAAATGTAATCAGAAATATCCAGATATATTATTAAATTTTATACAGCAGTTCTGTCTGGTTCTCGAACCTTATTGGCTGATAGCCTTGCGATATTCTGTAATAACAGCACTCGTACAGCTTACTCGTTCACACAGAGACAAGCAGAAAAGAACAACTCGCTACAGTTTGACAAATATTGCAGCTGTTGGACAACATAATGTACATTTAAGGCTTTTTAGGTGAGAATGTAGTTGTTTAGATTGCAACTTTACAGTTTATTAAGGATAGTGCCTATTTAAAGAAAATAGTGCCTATTTTAAAAATTTATAATTTTGGAGATTCAGCAAAGACTGCATAAGTCCCTAGGGGATTTTTGAGACTCTAGTTTGATTTTTTTTTATATACACGATTATGCCATCAAACTGTTGTATAAACACAATATCACACTCGTAGCAGGGTTTAAAACAGAAACAGACAGTTTTATGTAGATAATCCAAAAGTGTTATCAGTGTAACAGGCAAAAGGTCGAGGGAGGAAGAAAAACAAACATAAACAGTGAAACAAACAAGGGTCAAAACACATCTAGGCAATTCAGCAAAGACTTTGAAATGCTTGCTACAGGGAAACAAGACTCAGCACTGTGTATGTGTGTATGTGATGTATATACAGTACCATTAATCAGTAATGACGAGCTACAGCTGTGTGTGTGTGTGTAATCAGAAGGTGAGCTGAAACCAACACAATCTCATGGCAATTCGTAACTTTTTGTTTTAGTGGCTAATTCGTACGATCTCATTCGTACAATTTAGTATGATTTGCTCATCCCCCAATGATGATTGGGTAAAGGGGTGGGGTTGGGTGCCACGCCTCCTTTTTAAAATCATAAATTTTCCTGCAAATTCATAGGAATTAAGCACTTAACTGACAAAACGTAAAATAGTTACGTTTCCTTGTGAGATCAGGCTGGCTGAAACTGGTGTGTGAATGCTGTGCATAATGGGATATGTAGTTCAGTGTTCTCCAGCAATCAGTGGTGTCTACATCGCTGGTAATCATAACACTTACAATCACATTTGATCAATTTAATATCCTTGTTCAGTTAAAGTATGTCTTTTAATAAATGATTAAAATTATTTATATTTTTGCACATTTTGTTTGTTTGTCCAATTGATAACACCAAACTGCACTATAAACTTTACTTATCTAAAGTTATATACAATTATTATACATTTTTTTAACATATTCTGGTTTATCCTATCTGTTTAGGCTTGAATATGACTAAATGAACAATACATGAGAACTAGAAAAACACTACCAGTTTACGTAACTCACTCTTTTCTTTTCTCTCTCTCTTTCGCTTTTTCTCTCTCTCTGAGCAGGTCAGCTGGACTCTATCCATCTCTCTGCTCCTTTTGTAGCTGTGAAAAATAAAGAAGTCAATCTAACGGTGGTTCTCTACCCCAGCCAAGTGGGAACAGTCACCTACATCTGGTGGTTTGGGAACAATTCCGAGGTAAAGTGTTCATGTGTTACAGTGAGCAGCATGTAAATAAAGCTGTGATGACAGAAGTATCTCTTGAGAGTATGTGTGTGTGTGATGGTGTTTTTCGCAGCCTGTGATCACGCTGGATGGGAGTGTGTCCTTCACCTTCTCCAGAGAGGGAATCAGCATCGTCACTGTACAGGTTTCTGCTGGGAATAACATCCTGCAGGACAGGAAAACCATTGCCGTCCACGGTGAGTTTATCACTGAGAGTAAACAGACTGAAGCTGGCCTTGTTAAATAAGACTGAAAGTGTTTAAAACATATACAGTTAAGCCCAACATTATTTAAAGTACATTTTTTAAGGTAAGTGGTTGCAAACAATTAATATGGGCTAAATGTAAACAAACAAACTATGTTTAGAAATGCAAAACAAAACTGCATTTGTTTGTTTAAGTCCATATAAATTATTTGCAACCACTTACCTTAAAAAAATGCATAAATCTAATGAATCATTTTTTTTCAGTGTGGCAATTTTGGAAAAAAAAAAAAGGTTTTCTTCAAAAAAAAAAAAAAAAAAACATTTGAAGATACTTCAGGCAAAAAAAGAAAATATTTTTTATATATTTTTTTTTTTGATTGAAAATGACACGGCTTCTCTCAAAAGATAATAAGTCAATGTACAAGAGGCAGTATTGTGGAAAAAAAATCTTTAAGGAAAAATATTTCTTTAAGTAACCGTTACAGATTTTGCTGTATTTGGCTTATGCCGAGTTCAGACTGCATGATTTTCAAAATAGTCATGTCACGGATGTTTTCACACTGCATGATGGATGACGACAGGAGGTTTCACACTGCATGACTTTACAATAGGAAGAATCGCCTTGGTCTCACAACCAAACACATGCGAGAAGTGACATGGAAGCAACGCGAGGTCACGTAGTATATATTTTGCTATTAACTACACAATGATAAAGAAGCCTTTAGTGGGCTAGAAAATGTACTTATTTTGTTCACCTGGCTTCTGAAGGGAATTAGCAATTTGTCCTCAACCTTTTTTCTTTTTTGACCTGGTTGCTCCTGCCAAATTTCCACTAGTGTTTCCTCCATTCCTTGGGTCCAAATAAACTATAAAAGAAACCCTTTTAACTTCTCCCTCAACCTCCCGCTGGCCTGCAGATACCCATACTAGTGGATGCTGCTCTCTGATTGGCTGTAGGTAATCGCTGATGTTATTTTCAATCAGAACACATTTCACATGGCATGATTTAAATCGCAGACAGCTCCAGATATTTAGCATGCCAAATATCTGATGGGCGTCAGTGACTCAACGGCGATTCTCTCAGATTGCATCTTTGATAGTTCATGCTGTATGATTGTTACTCACGTGAACGAGCACCGATTTGACTGTGATTTCAGGCATTTGTCTGCGATTTCTCAAAACCTGTTGGCGAGTTAAAATCGGGGCTAAAATCATGAAGTCTGAACTCGGAATTAACTGTTCTTGGGTGGCTTGCCAATGTATTAGTTGACTCTAATACATACAATAAGTAAGCTGACCAAAGTTCTTACGGGGAGAAGACTTTATTGAAGACATTGAATAGTACAGTTCCTCAGCATCGATGTTAACTCGTCGGTCTTCATGTAACTAAACCCATAGTACTGTCTGTGAGACAAAACTTTATACTAGCTACAAACAAACCATTCTGTGTTTAGTAAGCTCAGCAGGACCCTCTTATCAAATGTTTCAGCTGTTGTTTTGTTTATACCAATTGAGATTGTGAAAGGGTCACACACCTATCGTAAAAGTATTAGTTCACACCTATCAGTTTGTAAAATCTCACGGCAATTTGTAACTTTTTGATTTAGTGTTACTTTGTATGAAGTCGTACAATCAAATTTTTACAATTTAGTACGATTTGCTCATCACCCAATGACTGTTGGGTTTAGGGGCGGGGTTGGGTGCCACGCCTCCTTTTTAAAATCGTACATTTTTGTACAACTGAGCTTGTACAAATTTGTAGGAGTTAGCCACTAAACTGACAGAATGTAAAATACTTACATTTTCTCGTGAGATCAGGCTGGTTTGTAAGTGTTGAGGCACCGGTCACCCCAACGTACACAGAATTGATCACATAAGAGTTAATTAACTAAAATGCACAAAATCCTTCATAACTTCAGAATTTGCCAGGGGTATGAATAACACTTTTTAAAATCCTTTTCAGTTGAAAAAAAATAAAACAAATATTTAATGAAATTTAGAAGTGCTTGAAGTTTTAAATTGAAGAAAAAATAATAATAAATGTACCTTTTATAATCAAAACTGGATTAGCAATAGTTTCCAAATATCCAATTCAAATATTCAAAATATAAATCAATAGTGTTATAATACTATACAATTAATACCAAAATAAATGGTTTTAATAAAAATAAATCATACAATTAATACTAAAATAAATGGTTTTAATAAAAATAATCATGCAATTAATACCAAAATAAATGGTTTTAATAAAAATAACTTATACAATTAATACCAAAATAAATGGTTTTATTAAAAATTAATTATACAATTAATACCAAAATAAATGGTTTTAATAAAAATAAATCATACAATTAATACTAAAATAAATGGTTTTAATAAAAATAATCATACAATTAATACCAAAATAAATGGTTTTAATAAAAATAAATCATACAATTAATACCAAAATAAATGGTTTTATTAAAAATAAATCCTACAAATACAGTATATATATATATATATATATATATATATATATATATATATATATATATATATATATATATATATATATGTGTGTGTGTGTGTGTGTGTGTATATATATATATATATATATATATATATATATATATATATATATATATATATATATATATATATATATATAGTTATTGTATTTGTGTTAAAAAGTACTGTGATATTATATGTTATCATATATTGTTATAAGGTATCATAACTGGGCAAAATGTGATAAAAAAAACAAATGACTGCTGCAAATTGTGGAAAACAGTGATACGCTATTAATACAACAACAACAACAACAAAAACTAAAGTAAAATTAAAACTGTTACTGTTTTATATTCAAAAATATAATGACAACTGAAAATATTAAAGAAGCTAAATAAAATAATTAATGAATACTAAAGTAGTATGTTTATTTTAAAGCAGCACTTTGGCTAAAATAAACTAATAAATAAACAATAAATAAAACAATAAATAAATAAATAAGAGCTCCACAGTAAATATTATTCCAAAAGAAAAATAAAATACTAATATTTTTTTTTCTCAGGAGAAAATACCCCACCTATCATTAATTAAATAAAAAATAAAATAAAATAAATTATAAAATAATAATAAAAATTAAATCAAATTAAATTTAAATTTTGTAGCACAATAATCTGCATCCAAACTTTAATACTGCAATAATTTCTGATTATAAAATATCAAAAATAATCACAATAATATATGACTTTTGTGCAATTGCAGAATACTTCAGGTCTCATCTTCTTGCCTTTTCGTCCAATCTGGATGATCATAACCCTGATGTGGCCGAATGGAGACTCGATGTGAGTCGAGTCATTAAAACCTCCATGATGCAGGTGAGTTCACACTACATAAAATATGAAGCTTAATTTAATAAAATAAAGTATGTAAAAATCTAATCTGACAAACTGATTAAAAAACCTAAATTCCCCACATAAAACCTGTCCAAACGCGAGCACAATCAGGAGCTTTGGTGGGTTTTCTCGCTTCACACTTTCTCTGAAGATCTTAAATATCTACTCTTTGAGCTCGTCCAGATTCTCCTTCTCTTCATGCCACTGTGACAGGAAAAACTTGAGAAACATTCAAGCATATGGCACGACAGACACAAATAATCATTACCGTTTTCCTGCGCTCCCCCTGTGGGATGATAACTCAACAGTGGGAATTTCTTTATGGATGTTTATGGGATATGACGGGTCTCATGTGAGCCATATGCGTGTTCTGCTCCAGTTGCTTTTTGGTAATGTGCGCAATGAGTTCTGCAGTGGACAGATGGACAACAGTGGCTGGACGCTGTGACCTTGTAACATCAACCAGGGAGGATTTGACATGTTTATATTGAGTTTGAAAGGGATAGTTTGCTCAAACATGAAAATTCTGTCTGTATTTACTCACTCTCATTTTAATTCCAACCACGAACCATTTTGTGTGTGTGTGTGTGTGTCTCTGCATGGAAGACAAAGGGAAAAACACTGGAGAACTGATTTGTTGGAAGCAATGAAGTGGGAGATTACTGATGTCAGATCAGACTGAATGCATCTAGAAGACATGAGCGAGTAAATTATGCCGAAATGTCATTTTTGAAGTTAAACTTTAAACATACCCACACACTTTCATCTCCGTATGCACCAGATACATTCATACCAACACTCCATGTTTCCAGAAAAAACATCTTGCAAGTCTTAAGCCTGATTTATACGTCTGCGTCAAGTGATCGGCGTGACCCCTTGCACATAGCCGTGCATTTATACTTCTGTTGCTCTACGTTTCTGTTGCTCTGCAATAACACTTCCGAAACGCTAGCTGGCAGTAGGTGTTTGTGGTTCTCTGTGTGGTGTTTTGTTTTTTCTGAACGCTTCCTTAAATGTACAAGTGGCTCAAATTCGCTCATTTTGAGGTGGGAACCGGTGGATGTGCAACAACTTTAATCATAAGGGTAAACACAAAACAACAGTCTTCATCCGGAGCTCCTTCACGGGACTCCACACTTGTAAACACTCGCTGTATCACGCTCGCGCAGCTCTCAGCTCCGCCCACACTCGTCAGTGCTACCAAGCAGACCAATCACAGAGCTTGCGCCACACGTACGCATTGCATTTTTTGAGAGGTGCGCGTCAACGTCACCGACGGCCACGGCGAGGGCTATGCGTCCACGCGTAGGCTGCGCCGGAGCATGCGCGTGTACTTGACGCACAAGTATAAATCAGGCGTTAGTATGCTTAATGCAGGTGAGTGGGCTTTACAAACCACTCTTTTCCTTCCCGTATGCACCAGACACTTTCTTATGAGCATTCTATACTTCCTGGGAAACATTGTGCTATTCTAAGTGTGCTCCATACAGGTGAGCTCCATACAGGTGAGTGGGCTTCACAAACCACCTGTAGAAAAACACTCTCTCTTCTTCATGTGCAACAGACACCTTTATATAAGCACTCAATACTTCTTTGGGAAACATTGTGCAATTCTGAGTGTGCTTTATACAGGTGAGTGGGCTTCACAAACCACCTGTTAGGAGACCCTTTCTCCTCTTCATGTGCACCAGACACCTTATAAGCACTCTATACTTCTTTGGGAAACATTGTGCGATTCTGAGTGTGCTCCATACAGGTGAGTGGGCTTCACAAACCACCTGTAGAAGACACTCTTTCCTCTTCATGTGCATCAGACACCTTCTTATAAGCACTCTATACTTCTTTGGGAAACATTGTGCGATTCTCAGTGTCCTCCATACTGGTGAGTGGGCTTGACAAACCACCTGTAGGAGACCCTCTCTCCTCTTCATGTCCACCAGACACCTTATAAGCACTCTATACTTCTTTGGGAAACATTGTGCGATTTGGAGTGTGCTTTACGCGGGTGAGTGGTGTTGACAAACCACATATAGGAGACACACATTTTCCTCTTCGTATGCACCAGACATTTTCTTATAAGCACTCCATTCTTCGTGGGAAACATTGTGCGATTCTGTGTGCTCCATACACGTGAGTGGGCTTCACAAACCACCTGTAGATGGCATACTCTTTTCCTCTCCATATGTACCAGGCGCTTTCTTATCAACACTCCATATTTCTTGGGAAAGATTGTGCTATTCTGAGTGTGCTCCATACATATGAGTGGGTTTGACAAACCACCTGTAGGAGACACTCTCTCCTCTTCATGTGCACCAGACACCTTCTTATAATCACTCTATACTTCTTGGGAAGCATTGTGCAATTCTCTGTGTGCTCCATACTGGTGAGTGGGTTTGACAAACCACCTGTAGCAGACACTCTCTCCTCTTCATGTGCACCAGACACTTTCTTATAAGCACTCTATACTTTTTGGGAAACATTGTGCGATTCTGAGTGTGCTTTACGCAGGTGAGTGGGCTTGACAAACCACCTGTAGGAGACACTCTCTCCTCTTCATGTGCACCACACACCTTTTTATAAGCACTCTATACTTCTTGGGAAACATTGTGCGATTCTGAGTGTGCTTTATATAGGTGAGTGGGTTTGACAAACCACCTGTAGGAGACACTCTACTTTTCATGTGCACTAGACACTTTCTTATAAGCACTCTATACTTCTTGGGAAAAATTGTGCAATTCTTAGTGTGCTCCATACTGGTGAGTGGGCTTGACAAACCACCTGTAGCAGACACACTCTCCTCTTCATGTGCACCAGACACTTTCTTATAAGCATTCTATACTTCTTGGGAACATTGTGCAATTCTCAGTGTGCTCCATACTGGTGAGTGGGCTTCACAAACCACCTGTAGATGATACTCTTTTCCTCTCCATATGTACAGGTGCTTTCTCATCAACACTCCATATTTCGTGGGAAACATTGTGCGATTCTCAGTGCTCAATACTGGTGAGTGGGCTTGACAAACCACCTGTAGGAGACACTCTTTCCTCTTCATGTGCACCAGACACCTTCTTATAAGCACTCTATACTTCTTGGGAAACATTGTGCGATTCTGAGTGTGCTTTATACTGTATAGGTGAGTGGGTTTGACAAACCACCTGTAGGAGACACTCTACTTTTCATCTGCACCACACACCTTCTTATAAGCATTCTATACTTCTTGGGAAACATTGTGCGATTCTCAGTGTGCTCCATACTGGTGAGTGGGCTTGACAAACCAACTGTAGGAGACATAAACCCATCTCCATATACACCAGATACTTTCTTATCTACACACCATATGTCTTGGAAAACTTTGTGCGATTCTGAGTGTGCTTCATGCAGCTGAGTGGGCTTGACAAACCCCTGAACACTGAACATATCTACTGAACACTCTTTTATCTTTTTCTTTTATCCCGACTTGTAAGTTACTCTGGATAAAAGTGCTTGCCAACTGGGTAAATGTACTGATGGCATGATACTGTATAAGGCAGGGATGTCAAACTCAATTCCTGGAGGGCCGCAGCCCTGCACAGTGTAGTTCCAACCCTAATTAAACACAGCTGATAAAACTAATTGAGTCCTTCAGGCTTGTTTGAAACCTACCAGTAAGTGTGTTGAAGCAGGGTTGGAACTAAACTGTGCAGGGCTGTGGCTCTCCAGCTGGTATAAGGCATCTTTTTTCGATTTTTTTTTTTTTTTTTTTTTTATTAGAATTTACATGTATCATGCAGATCACTAGGTTTGATTGACCTATCAGTTTTTAATAATGTAAAATATGATCAAATTTAGTAAGATAGCTTTTTGTTTTATAACTTTTGTTAAAGTAAAGGGTGGAACAAGGATGGAGTAATATTCCATCATCATTGAGCTTGTCAAATATATTTATATAAAAATTACCAAAAAAAGCCTCATGACAAACGTTTGTGACAAATTTTATAAGCAAATTTACCCTTATCTAGGAAATCCTAATCAGAATGTAATGTCAGATTTAAGCCAAATCCATTAAACAAATAAATCGGCCAATAGTACGTTTTCTTCAGAAAAATAACATAATGGGTTACATATTAAAAAAAGCAATCTCGGATGGTTAATCATGTATTAAGTATTAAAGAAACCTTTGATTCTTTGTTTGGTGCTCATTGTTGGTGTGATGTGGTTTTGTGATGTTCAGGCCACAGGAGTGAGTCCAGATCTGCTGCTGGTGACTGTTCTGACTGGACTGCCCACAGCGGCCGAGTTCTTCCTGCTACCAGACAAACAGCTCACAGAGGGAAAACCAGACAAAACTGCCACGCATTTAGACCAGGTACTGGACTCACACACAGCTGATTTTTTTTATTGTTAATATTGTTAAAAAAAGTTATTACCATACGCCCAAAGTTGATTCATTAAATAAATAATATCAAACTTTTTTTTTGCATTGAATAAGAATAATAATAAAAATAGATTTATGTAAATGAGACATTATTGAATAAAACATCTGCACACTTGCATACATTTCTAGCACAGAAATCTGAACATTGAAAATTTATTTATTTATATTTATTTATATTTTATATTTAGAATTTATTATTTTTAAGGACGGAATCTCTTTTTATCACTACATAATTTAGAAAATGTTGCATAAATAAATAATGTCAAACATTTTTTTTACTTGTTCATTTTTTTTTTATATAATAAATTGTTTTTAATAAATGATTAAATTGGTTTAACATTTTTTTTTTTTTTGCATTGAATAAGAATTTAAAAAATTATTTATTTAAATTAGACATTATTTAATAAAACATCTGCACATGTGCATACATTTCTAGCACAAAAATCTAAACATTAAACATTTATTTATTTATTAAGAGGTTAGGATTTTTAAGTCCTACGTAACTACATAATTCAGAAAATAGTGCAAACAGCTGGAATTAATGAATGGATGAATGAAAGAATGGGTTGTAGAATAAAATATGTATAATCAGAAATATGCATGAACAAATCCCTTGCTTAAAATCTTCACAATACAGATATCAATTCTAACATCTGGTGTAAGTGCTGCTGAAGATTTACGATTCAGTTCAGGACAAATAACAGCCTTAAAATCATGTACTGTAATTGAAATCTATAGACACAAATTGATATAGTGTTATAAAAGAAGCACTTACAAGTGTATTTTTATGCTCTTTTTAAATGTCCATGAGCGAAAAAAATAAAATAAAATACAAAACCACTATAAAAAAGCCAGAAAGACCAAAATGTCAAGAAGTCCATGAAGAAAAAAAAAAGTGATATTGTCTGCAGTGTCGCTCCTAAGATCCAAACCTGGCATAACACACTCAAGTATAATCAAAGTCTTGCTTGCTTTATCTCTCTCCACATGTTGCTCTTAATCCTTTTTGAAGTACTTCTAAAAAAGCAGAGTTTTGGCAAGAGTTTCATGTGCTCTCCAGCAGATGTCAATGTTGGCCTGTTTCACTCTTGACAAAAACCTGTTTTAGTGGTTCACACTCACCACAGATTAGTCTTGTTCAGAAAAGCAGTTTCCTCCTGCAATTATAAGCCGATCATTCTGCATCAACACAAACCTGACGCTCAAGAGAAAAAAATCAAGAGCTCCAAACAAACAATTTTATTCAAAGCAAATATATACACAAATAAATAAAAATGAAATTAAAATTTAAACACATAATAACAAATAAAAAGAAATAATTAAATACTTGTTTAATATTTTCAAATAATTATAATTTTTATTGGGTATTTTTCTCATCATAAACTCAAATCTTGTGTGTCTGTGTTATCCACTGACCTTGTTACCATATTTGTATATATAGAGAGTTATTATTATTATTATTATATAAAATTATATATAAAAATATATTATAATTTCAAAAAGAAATATGGATGATTGATGGATGGAATGAAAACAACAGAAAATCAGAGAGATGGACAGATGGACGGAATGAACGAATGATGGAAAAACAGATAGATTTATGTATGTATGCATGTACAGTATGGATGGATGGACATGACAGACAGATGGACTGATGGATAAAATGAAAGAATGATGGAAAACCAGATAGATGGATGCATGGATGGATGGATGGATGGATGGATGGACAGACATGACAGACAGACAGATGGACTGATGGATAAAATGAAAGAATGATGGAAAACCAGATAGATGGATGCATGGATGGATGGATGGATGGACAGACATGACAGACAGACAGATGGGCTGATGGATAAAATGAAAGAATGATGGAAAAACATATGGATGGATGGATGAATGGATGGAATGAAAGAACAACAGAAAAATAGATGGACGGATGGAAAGAAATATACTGTAGATGGACAGATGGATGGAATGAAAGAACGACAGATGGATAAATGAACGAACGAACGATGAAAAAACAGATGGATGGTTGGACAGATTGATGCATGGATGGATGGATGAATGGATGGATGGACAGATGGAAATGAACGAACGATGAAAAAAACAGACAGATGGATGGATGGATGGATGGATGGATGGATGGATGGATGGATGGACGGATGGAAATGAACAAACGATGAAAAAAACAGATAGATGGATGGTTGTATGGAATGAAAGAATGATAGACAGCCAGATAAATAGACAGATGGATGAATGGAATGAAATAATGATGAAAAAACAGATGGATGGATGGAAGGATGGAAGGAATGAAAGAATGATAGACAGCCAGATAAATGGACAGATGGATGGATGGAATGAAAGAATGATGAAAAATGAATGGATGAATGGATGGAAAAAATTACTAAAAACAGATAGGTGGGTGGACGGATGGAATGAAAGAATGATGAAGAAAACCAGATGGATGGATGGAATAACATAATGATAGACAGCCAGAGAGATGGACAGACCGATGGATGGATGGAAAAAAAGAATGATAGATAGATAGATAGATAGATAGATAGATAGATAGATGGATGGATGGATGGATGGATGGATGGATGGATGGATGGATGGATGGATGGATGGATGGATGGATGGATGGATGGATGGATGGATGGATGGATGGATGGATGGATGGATGGATGGATGGATGGATAGATAGATAGAGCTGCCTTTTTCTTACTCAACCCCACCTTAACTCTGCAGTGTGTCTCTGACAGCAGATCCTCATAAATCTGTATTGAAGGGCAGCATGTTCACTGTATAATGTGTAGATAGCCTTATTAAAAAAGTATAATAGACTCACTGACCCTGGTACCATTCATAAAGAACCTAATTATTCATGCAATGGTCTAATTTTAAAAGGGTGAGAAAGAAAGAGAGCGAGAGACAGAAGGTGAGCGGCACCGAGAAATAAAGGAGCGCAGAAATAAGTCAGGAGTCATTTAGTAAAATGAGACAGATTTAATGAAGCTCGTGAGGAAAGAGTGGGGGAAAAAGGGACTCTTTGAACAGGAGGATATTTAATCAGCACTGAACCCAAACCTGAAGCTGGAGAGTTACAAACAAGTGGCATTTGTTTTTCTCTAAAAAAAATAAAATAAATAATAATACAATTAAATAAAAAATTTAATTAAATTAAATTAAAAAGAAATTAAATAAACAATATAAAATAAAATTAAATTAAATAAAAGCTACTGCTTCTTAAAAAGAGAACTTAGACAATTTAATTCTTAAATATAAAATTGTGGTAGCAGGGCTTACAGATGATGTTTACTTGTATATGATTTGAAATTGTCTTTGCATTAAACATCATTTATTAATTACATAATTTTAGTATAAATGTGTTTTGTTTTTAAGAACAAAAAATGACATCCATTAATTATTAATTGTTAAATGTCATTAATTTAATTCAAGTCATTTGTTATTTTTAAGCTAGTTACAAAATAATATTTTATCTTAACTTAATCCAAAATAAAAGAAGTATAATTATTATAATATTATATGTTATATAATATTAAATATAATTATTATTTTATTTTACGAGTGTTTTTTTATTTTATAATATAGTATTTTCTTAATATACATGATTTAATAGTTTTTGCTGAATTAAACACTATTGTTGTAATTTAGTGTAATTTAGTGTTTTTTTTTTATAAAATACAAAAAAATTAAATAGTGATTTTATTTCCAATTCTTTTTATTTAATCTTATTTTATTTAGTATATTTTATTTAGTTTTAATTAATTTTTAATTAATTTTATTTTCTTATTTTATTTGTACTTAATTTTTTATTGTTTCATTGTATTTTATTTTATTAAAATTTAATTTATTTTATTTTAATTTAGTTTTATTTATTTTTTTGTTTTTTAGTTTTAGTTAATTTAAATGAATTTAATCAAATTTTTATTGATTTTATTATATTTCCTTAATTTAGTGTTCGTTGTATTTTATTTTCTTAAATTAAATAAAAATATATATATTTAACTTAATTTTTATTTTATTTTTTTTTATTTTAATGTATTTTATTTCCTTATTTAATCTTATTTTATTTCATTTATTTTAACTTAATTTTATTGTGTCATTCTATTTTATTTCCTTAATTATATTTTATTTTAAAAAGCTTTTATTTTAATGTATTTTAATTCCTCATTTATTTATTTAGTCTTGTTTTATTTCATTTTATTTAATTTACTTTATTTTATTATATTTCCTAAAAATTTTTTTTTTATTATTTTCCTTAAAATAAATTTAATTATTTGTAATTTATTTTTAAAGTTTTTAATTGAATGTATTATTTATTATTTAATCTTATTTTATGTCGTTTAAAGTTACTTTTTATTAATTTTATTTTTTTCTTAATTTAGTTTTAACTTAATTTTGTTTCATTGTATTTTATTTTGTTAAAATATAATTTAAGTTTTTATTTTAATGTATTTTATTTCCTTAATTTTATTTAATCTTTTTATTTCATTTTATTTAATTTTAATTGATTTTAATTTATTTCCTTAATTTCCTTTAATTTATTAACTTAATTTAATTGTTTCATTGTATTTTATTTCCTTAATTAAATAAAATATTTAATTCAATTTAATTTTAAAGTTTTATTTCCTTAATTTAATTTAAAAGCTTTATATTAATGTATTTTATTTGCTTATTTATATATTTTTAACTAAGTTTGACTACATTATAATCATCCAGTTGAAGATCAAATTTGAGTGACATGAAAATAAGCACGATACTCAACATGTCAAATTATCCTGTAAAAGTGTCAGTCCAGTCTCCATCAGCTGTCACCTTTCTGAATTATTCAACAACCTATATTAAACTGCAGTCATTTTACCCTCAGATCTCACTGCCACATTTATTAAGACTCAAACCCATTATTTGTCCGTCAAAGAGTTTAAAATAACAAATGAATGTACTCTGAGATTCAGAAAGACCCGTAAAACAGAAACCTGCCATAATCAACAAGCGCAAACAAGCTGCATTCTGGGAGGAATTTGCAGATTTATGCAGACATAAAAGTGTCTGTGTGTGTGTGTGTTTGAGTTTGACAGAGATGTCCAGCCTAAATGAAATCTTCCCATGTTGTAAATCTGTGTTTTGCGAGTAAAGGTGATTGAGATGATTTACAGTATGCTGAAGCATCTCTTTACTGTGGTACAAACTCACACACTATACGACAGATACTGTAACCTCACAAACCTGAAAGCTCTGCCTCCATCTACAAGAGCTGAAGGCGCTAATATCTGCTTTTCAGGGTTTATGTGATTATATATAATTTAATAACTTGTGGTTAAATGGATCACAAAACTCATGGTTTACATCACACTGCAGTCGTTCACCCTTGGATTGGATCAGATTTTAAAGACCAGAAATAAAATGCTTTTATGTCAGATGAACACTTGGTTTTCACAAAAACAAATAGACAAATATTATGAAAAAATAAACAAACAAAGAAATCAATTAATAAACAAATAAATAAATAGCCTGCTTTTAGGATAACAAGAAAACTTGGTTTCACAAAAATAGTAAATAAATAAATACATTTCAAAAAAACAATAAATATCCTGCTTTTAAATTATAAAAACACTTGGCTTTCACAAAGAAACAAACAAATAAATCATCAAATAAACAAACAAATAAATAAATAAATAAATAGCCTGCGTTTACATTACAAGAACACTTGGTTTAACAAAAATATTAAACAAACAAACAAACAAATAAAATATGGCATCACGGTGGTTAGCACTATCACCTCATAGCAAGAAGGTCGCTGGTTCGAGCCTTGGCTGGCTTAGTTGGCATTTCTGTGTGGAGTTTGCATGTTCTCCCCGTGTTCACGTGGGTTTCCTCCGGGTGCTCCGGTTTCCAAAAAAACATGGGGTGTAGGTGAATTGGGTAGGCTAAATTGTCTGTAGTGTATGTGTGTGAATGAGTGTGTATGGATGTTTCCCAGTGATGGGTTGCAGCTGGAAGGGCATCCGCATGTGTAAAACATGTGCTGGATAAGTTGGCGGATAATTCCGCTGTGCAACCCCAGATTAATAAAGGGACTAAGTCGAAAAGAAAATGAATGAATGAATGAATGAATGAATGAATGAATGAATGAATGAATGAATGAATGAATGAATGAATGAATGAATGAATGAAGAAATAAAAATCCTGTTTTTAGGATGAAAAGAAAACTTGGCTTCACAGAAATATTAGAAAAATAAATAAATATTAAAAACCAAAAAATAATTACTTTTATACTATAAGAACTTGGTTTCACACAAACAATTAAATAATAAATAAATAAATAAATAAATAAATAATCTGCATTTAGACTATAAGAACTTGGTTTCACAAAAAAAAAATAATAATAATAAATAAATATTCTGCTTTTAGATTACAAAGAAACTTGTTTTTCATAAATAAATAAATAAATAAACTGTTTTCAGGAATACAAAAAAACTTGGTTTCACAAAAATAAATAAATATATAAATAAATATAATTAAATAAATAAAAAATGAAATTTAAATAAATAAATAAATAGCCTGTTTTCAGGATTACAAGAAAACTTGGTTTCACAAAAAACACAAAAATAAATAAATAAATAAATAATGAAATATAAATGCATAAACAAATAATGAAATTTGAATAAATAAATAAATAAAAAGCCTGTTTTTTAGGATTACAAGAAAACTTGGTTTCACAAAAAATAATGAAATTAAATAAATAAATAATAAAACAAAATATTACATACAATATTCAGTTATTAGTTATATGTACTGTATAATTAACCAGAATAGCTCTTTACTTTTTGTCTTTGTCATTACACTTAATTTAATTAAATTACTGTTAATGTGATTTTAAAAAGTCATAACTTCAAAAGTACATATAGGCAGTAAAGCTTTGCAAATAATCTGCAAGTACAACACAAAAAACAAGCAAACTAATAAACAAAAAGCTTGCAAATAATCAGCAGAAATGTGTTTGTTTATCCTCAGTTAATAGCATATTCTGTGTGCTGTCTTTAGGATTGTTTAAACTTTAAGTAAAAATTAATTAGTTAATTAATTAAATTAACAAAAATAAAAGCTGTTTGTTTAACCTCCATCCTCTGTTTTGTTTGTATGAGATGTTTTGATCTTCATGATACGGTTTCAGCTTTCAGAAGTGGTGCTCAGCGCTCTCAATCAAAACCTGGTTCAGTTCACACTCAGACCAGGAGTCCAGATCACTGTATATGCTGCACATTTATCAGCAGGTAATGATGACACACACACACGCACACACACACGCACGCACGCACACACACACAAACTCAAAGACATATCAAATAAAAACTGCCTTCACTGATCGGTCTTACACGAAAACTTGCCATCACCCTTAACAATAAAGGTTTATAGTTGTATTTACTGACATGAACTAATAATGAACAATATCTGTGCAGCATTTATTAATCATAGTTCAACATTTACTAATGTGTTATTAACATCTAAATTCATGCACTAAGACTACACAACTAATACAACAAACGACTGTATTTTCATGAACCAATGTTAACTAGCATGAATAAATACTGTAATGCATGTGTTGTTCATTGTTTGTTCATGTTATTTAATGCATTACCTAACATTAACTAATACAAGCTTAGAATTGCTATGTGACATTGTGGTGGAATAATGATTTAGTTTGTTCTTGCTAATCTGTAGGGTTGTTAATCTTTCAGTCAGAGATGGTGTGTCTATGTGTATTTTCTCCTCTGACAGCAGCTTGTGTGTGTATATGTGTGTGTTTGTAGCGCCTCTAGTGGACACCAGTGAGAATCACAGCGGCTCAGCGATGCTCATGCTCCTCTCTGTGGTGGTGTTGGGTTTAGCCATTTTCCTCATCTATAAATTTAAAAGGTAACGTCGTCCTTTTTTCAGGCCTTAATCCCGACTGTTGTGTATGCTTTATGTTTGCTTTGTGAATTGATTCATTGTGAAGTAATCATGTTGGGAATGGTTGAAAGAGCCATTTAAAATGTTGTACACTAGAGTTAGTTTTTCCTTCTTTTGTTTTGAATTAGGTTAACTTTTACAGTTGGTAATGTTTGATAAATGGCTTAATAAATAATAATAATAATAATAATAATAATAATAATAATAATAATAATAATAAATAAAATTTAAATACAATTAAATAAGAATAAATAAAATAAATGAAAATTTTATTAAATCAAGTAATACAAAATTAAATAAAAAATAAATAAACTAAATTAAAATATTTTTTGTTAACTATTACTTCAAGCAACAAATTTGTGTATTTAATCTTACACACACGCATACGATTGCTTTAATGTTAATTGGGTTAATTGAAAATAATAGGCAACATTTTGTGACTGCTATAGGTAAAAATAAAATAAATGAACTATAAAACGATTTAGTTATTGACTATTTTAAGCAACAATAATATACAAAAATTAATTAATTAATTAAATTTAATGAAAAACATTTTGTTACTTTTAAATATAAATTCAAGCAACAAATGTTTTTTTTTTCTATCTCTATCTCTCTCTCTCACACACACACACACACGCTTGCACACAGACACACACACACACACACGCACTTTTTTGTTTTTGAAAGAAGCCTCACTCTACAAAGATAAAACTACAAATCTCTAATCTTGTGAAATATTATTAGTTGTTTTTATTTATTTATTTTTGGAATGTTTATATAGGTTTTATTGTTTTTTTTTTAGTTATTTTCAAAATTATTAGCCCCTTTAAGCTATTTTTGTTTCGATAGTCTACAGAACAAACCATCACTATATAATAACTTGCCTAATTACCCTAACCTGCCTAGTTAACTTAATTAACCTAGTTAAGCCTTTAAATGTCACTTTAAGTGTCTTGAAAAATATCTAGGAAATATTATTTACTGTCATCACGGCAAAGATAAAATAAATCAGTTATTAGAAATGAGTTATTAAAACTATTATGTTTAGAAATGTGTTGAAAAAAATCTTCTCTCCATTAAACAGAAATTGGGGAAAAATAAACAGGGGGGCTAATAATTCAGGGGGGCTAATAATTCTGACTTCAACTGTATATATTAAATGATTAATTTATTTATTAATAATCTACGTATTTTTTGTTTATTTCTTTTTGACATATGGGAGTCAACGGTCTTTACATCAGGGATTTGTGAAATTTATTATATGTCTTATTACTTCATCATTTAGAAAACACAGTGGATATCCTGATATAAAATATTGTACATAATCAGTTTAATTATGTACAAGCATATTTTTTTGTAAAAAAAAAAAAAAAAAAACCCTTCAGAATATAAATATTACTAAATGCATAAAGCCTATATGTACGATTAGCAGGGGGCTTCAGTGTCAATTCTTGACGGAGGGCGTGTCTGAAGTTGGGGGTGACGTGATTTTCATAGCAACATCAGCCAAGGGTATTTGCATAAAGCAATCTGATTGGCTGACACTTCCATTGGTTCCAAGCAGCGTCGACGGATCCACAATTCAGTTCGACAACACTTGACGCCACTCATTCAAAGTGAATGGGAAGTGTTGATGCTGACGGCCCATGTGAATGGGGCGTGAGTGCAAGATTTATGACTTTATGACCTTTACAAACATATATTGTAACTAAAATCGACAGGCACAAATTGCTAAGTTACTATAAAGGTCACAATTAAAAGTACATTTGGGTTGTTTCATTTACATTAGACAAAAAAAAATACTGCAGTGTCTGGTTTAACACACAGTGTCTAACAGGATCCAGAAGCTGATTTCTTGTGTTAAATAAACAACTGTAGATGGTTTTAGCTGGAAGAAAACAGACGGCTCATTAAGATGTGATCTAACAGCCTCATTAAAAGAGCAGTTGATAAAAACTCTGATTAAAAAACAGATTCTGTCAGCGTTTACTCAGTCGTGTTCCTCGGAAGTCGTTTCTGTCAGAGATCACTGTACACTGACCACATTTACATGCAATTAACCCTCCCAGGACCTGAGCGCTTCAAGCTTTCAAACTATGCAAATCCAGCTATAAATAATCTGTTTTGGGTCAATATTATTCACTGCTATACTGGGAATCAAGTTTATAAAATGTAAATAATAATAGTAGTAATAATATTAAATTATCCACGTATGCTTATTTGATGATTGAATCAAGACAATGGTGGTAATTTAGAAGTCATTATGTACTATTATTAGGGATTAATAAAAATGTCTTTGTTATCAATGGAAATATAATATTAAAATGACTAGTTTTCTTTAGTTGCCAAGAAGTTTTTTTTTTAAATTTTTTTATTTAGCTAGTTATATAAAAATGATCAATTATTTAAACTAAACAGGCATAGTAAAATATGTAATAAATAAATAAACAATGAAAAAAGTCTAATTAAATAAACCTACAACTATCTAAAATAAAATTATACAAATTAAAATTAATTTTAAATAGGGTTGTGATGAGTATCCACATTGATTTATTTTTATTTATCTTATAATATTTTGAATTTTTAGTTTTAGATTATCTGTTGGTTTACTTTTTATTACAAATTTCAATAATAGTATTCAATAATAGTAATAGTAATGTTTTTATGTGACTGTATTTACATTTTCGTTGGTATCATTTTAATATATTAATATATCATTTTAATATATAAATTCTACATGTTTATTTGATGAAAGAATCAAGTCAATAGAATTAAAATATGTATATATATATATATATATATATATATATATATATATATATATATATATATATATAGACATATATTAGTCATATAACAATAATCAATTCATTAAAACAAAACATACATACTAAAATAAATATATAAATAATGAAAAATAAAAATAAAAATAAATCAGAAACTTTAAGTTGAAAATATAAACAAAATGACTAATTTAAAAAGAATTCTGTGTTAAGTATCGACATACTATTGTAGTTTTTTATAGATTGGATTCGTTTCTGTCATGTTTTTTTGTCAAATTACAATAACATTTTTTTTTTGTTTGTCTGTATATAGTTTACATTTTTTATGACATTACTTTTATTTTAACGTCATGTAAATAATGAAAAATAACAAATATTTTCATGTCAAGTAAATTAAAACAACTTATTATATTATTATTATCATGATATAATGGTTTTGTTTTTCTGTCATGTTTACATTTTATTTGAAATAAAAATAAAATTATTTTTGTTTTTTTAATGTCTATATAGTTCACATTTTCTTTGGTGTTATTTTAATTTTAATGTCATGTAAAAAAAAAAATGCTGAATATTGTTCCAAGTACATTAAAACAATAACTATTTTTTAATCATTAATGATACAATTATTATTATTATTATTATAACAACGTTTACATTTTATTTCAAATTAAAAATAATATTTTTGGTTTTTATCTCTCTATATATTACAATTTCTTTAATGCTGTTTTAATTTTAATGTCACGTAAATAATGAAATACAAATACAAAGTAAATTGAAACAACTATTATTATTATCATCATTATTATCATGTCTATATAGTTTACATTTTGTTTGTTATTTTAATTTTAATATCATGTAAATAATGAAAAATTATAGATATTTTATATTAAAGTAAATTAAAACAATTATTATTATTATTATTATTATTATTGTCATATAATGCTTTTGGTTTCATGGTTTTGCTTCAATATTAAGTAAACTGTCTGGATACCAAAATAACACCATATTACAGTAGCGATACTGATTTCATTAAAAGGACAATTTTAGATCATAATTTAGGAGTAAACTCCAAAACACTGCTGGTGTTGGTGAAGTAAGCATGTGTGAGAGTGTCTCTGAACGGCAGACAGTGTAAAATGAAGGCTTTGTGTAATTCTGCTGTCTGCTCTTCTCCTGTCTCCAGATCTTGTCTTATTGACCTCTCGTGGCCTTTTCTCTCTCGGTCCGGTGACGGAAACGCTGCAATCATTTAACATTTCATAAAGGTCAACTTGAAAAA
Source organism: Danio kyathit (assembly GCA_903798195.1). Taxonomy (NCBI): domain Eukaryota; kingdom Metazoa; phylum Chordata; class Actinopteri; order Cypriniformes; family Danionidae; genus Danio; species Danio kyathit. The sequence continues at coordinate 60,292,678 of LR812519.1, read as the reverse complement.
CTCAAAGGGCTAAATATTGATAATGTCTGAGCACTGACTGACATTTCTCATTTGCTAGAAGCGCTTAGAGAAAACAAGAGAAAAAACAAAAACAAAAATGAAGCTTCTGCAACAGCAACGTGTTGAATCACTGTGATCAGACGTTTGTTTTAACATGTTTTGCCAGCTAAATTGTCACAGCACATTAATAATTAAATTCCTTTCATTAATTAATTTCTTTATTTTAATTTTGTTCATTTAATTACTATATCTGTTTTATTATTCAAAACAGTATGACTTTATTGGACATGCAGCAAAAAATGTAGTGTTTGTTTTATTATTAAAACATTATTATGTATGTTATTATTTATTATTGACCTTAACAACAATCAATCTAATTTATTCATTTATATAATTATAAAAATTAAAAATAAATAGACATTAAACAAATATAAAAATACATAATAAAAAATAATAATAATTTCATACAGTTGAAGTCAGAATTATTAGCCCCCCTAAATTATTAGACCCAGTTTATTTTTTCCCCCAATTTCTGTTTAACGGAGAGCAGATTTTTTCAACACATTTCTAAACATAATAGTTTTAATAACTCATTTCTAATAACTGATTTATTTTATCTTTGCCATGATGACAGTAAATAATATTTTTCAAGACACTTTTATACAGCTTAAAGTGACATTTAAAGACTTAACTAGGGTAATTAGGTTAACTAGGCAGGTTAGGGTAATTATGCAAGTTATTGTATAATGATGGTTTGTTCTGTAGACTATCAAAAAAAAATATAGCTTAAAGGGGCTAATAATGTTGTCCTTAAAATGGTTTTTAAAAAATTAATTTAAATAAAATATTTAAATAAAATAAAATTTTATTTTAGCCCAAATGAAACAAATAAGACTTTCTCCAGAAGAAAAAATATTATCAGACATACTATGAAAATTTCCTTGCTTTCTGCTACTCATTTAAACTGAGAAAATATTTGTTTTATTCCTATCACACTTTAAAGTGAATTTTATATACAGTAAAATCGTGGTGTATACATCAGTCTCTGGGGATTGCTGCATCAGAAATACCTAAATTGTAACAATTTCTAAAAACTTAATCACTTTCTGGCCATCAGATATTAGGCATGGATATATATATATATATTGCGATTGTGATTTTCGAAAGTATTACATCGCTTTGTAAACGTTTATTATTACCATTAGATGAGTCTCCCTATACAGTTTGATAGAGCGATTGGACACGGAAGCCGCTTCGTGTGACGTCACACTTAACAACCGGACAACTTCTCTTTCTGGAAAATTGCCGGAACGAATTTACTGGTATTTTCAAAAAGTGCCTGTTCACACATGATCTTTGTATGTGTGAAATTGGGCTAATGGCGGAAAATTGGCAGAGATTTTATGCCTCATTTGTATATTTAAACAATATTTTGTGAAATTTATGCAAATAAAGTTTGCAATTCTGAAAACAATTAATTAAAAAACAAATAAAATAAAAAAACATTTAACTAAGTAATGTATTTGTTAGTTAGTAATAATAATATATGTATTACTCTATTCTACTGCAGTATCTTGCCTTCATACTCAATCCTGGTTTTTGCTTACAGTCCATGTCATCTCCAAGCAGGACTAAATGAGCTCTCTAAAGGCAGGCCTGAATTCAACAGCTCCCTTCTGACCCCATAAGTGACACTTTTCACACTGGACTCTTTTTATTAATACTCCTGACTCCTGCTACAAATGATTCCCTGAGGCAGATCACAGAAAACTGCTCTCACAAGCGATAAACACACACGCCCAGTGATAAAAGGCCAGGAAGATGCGACCTGCAGTGCTGATAATGTTAGGAAAGGTGTGGGACCTTTTCAGCTCAGCTCATGAATATTCATTAGGCAATGTTTGCCCAGTTGTCCTTGCTGAATGATACATCTGCTAGATCAAGGGTTATTATCAATAATGGTTGATTTGGCAAACAAAATGACCTATTTTACCTTGCCTAACATTTTTTTGTATATTTATATGTTAAAATATCTATCTATCTATCTATCTATCTATCTATCTATCTATCTATCTATCTATCTATCTATCTATCTATCTATCTATCTATCTATCTATCTATCTATCTATCTATCTATCTATCTATCTATCTATCTATCTATCTATCTATCTGGAAGGTTCTTACAGTATGTAAGGCTAAATTTATCTTATCAAATTTACAGTAAAATTTGTAGTGAGGTGAAATATTACTTAGCATATTTGCTTGTTATGTTTATATTGTTTATATTTATTTGTTTATATTTATTAATTTCTTACAATATGTTTGTATAGTTTGTTTTTTTTTATTTAGTTTTATGTATTTTAGTACGTTTTTAATTTTTTTTCCATTCAACAATATATATTTTTATTAATTTATTTATTTCTTGGCTAGCTATATATTTTACATTTATTACAGTACATCTGTAACATTTATTTTACAGCTATACATTTTTCCAACACAATTTTATTTTTCCAAAATGAGGTTTGTAAGATTTGTTATTTTTTTTGTTTAATATAAAGAGTAAGTAATAATGAAAAGAAAAAAAACACTATACCTTTTTTTTAAAATGTGTGTCTTTTTATGAAATTCATACTTCAATAGTTATTATTAAGTAAAAATGTTTTTAATATTTACACAAGACTCTAATGCTCACAGGCTACTATAGTTATTTATAAATAGCACAAACAGTATATATGAGCAATATCACACGAGTAGCAGTGCAGTAAGGCTGTATATCAGCAATGGTGGGAGGCGTGCATTGGCTAGAGGCCATAGGCCGAGTGCCTTAGTGTCCCACCAGTGACGATATACAGCCATATTGCACTGCTACGAGTGTGATATTGTGTTTACACAACAGTTCAACGGCATAATCTTGTGCATAAAAAAGAAAATCAAACATGGAGACTCTCAAAAACCACTTTTTTTCCACCAATTAATCACATCTACAGCTGATGTCAGAACAGCAGAAACAGCTGTCAGTTCACAAATGTCACTTAAGAGCAAGTATTTGAATGATTCTCTAGCGTAATGTCTAAAGTGATGACAAAACAGGTGATTTTGCTCACATTTTAAGTTTATAAGGCTGAACGGCATGAAATGCCATCAATCTACAGAGAATTCTCAGTATTTCTCTGTTGCAATCAGAATATCACAATTATTAATCCTGAAATTATAAAAGCAAACACTACCAGTTTCTGTGGTATAAATACAGCACTACAAAATACAAAAGTCAGCGATCGTCACTTGCCTGATTTATGATTTGATCAGCTGTAGTTTGAAACTTACATTGAGAAAATGCTGTTTTTCTCAAATGCATAAGAAGGACTTATGCGGTCTCTTTCGCCATCTTGTGGCGGAACATCAACCGTCACTTTCTTTGGTCTGCTCAGACAGGCTGATAGCAGCCTATGCACTGAATCCGATGCTCAGATATTATAAATATTTAAAAATAAGCACTATCCTTATAAATAAACTGCATAGTTGCAATCTAAACAACTACATTCTCGACTAAAAAGCCTCAAAAATACATTGTTGTCCAACAGGAGCAATATTTGTCAAACCGTAGCGGTTCCTCTGCTTGTCGCTGTATGTGGGCAGTGCAATACACAAGGGTGAAGGGTGAAGAGGCTGTACGAGTGCTGTTATTTGCAGAATATCGCACAGCTATCAGCCAATCAGATTCAAGAATATATATATATATATACAGTATATATATTCTTATGTACCCTTTTCTATCTCAATTCATTACAAATATTACCACACTTGAGCTATACAGTATATGAATTTGCCCATATCCCCTTCAGTTTTATGGTTTCTTACCGATGTAAACTATTGATTTTTTTTTTTTTTTCCCTCATGACCTTCCTCTGGCTGCTTTCCTTAGGCATATTTTGTAGCATGAAGCTTTGTTTGCCCATATCTCATTGTAAATCTTTCCTCAAGGAAGATCCCAGGCCTCCACGTCTATGCAGCGATGCAGGACGAAAAAGAGCAAGAAATGATCCAGAGTCCAGTTTCTCCCACTGACAGCACACCCAGCAGCAGCTCGCAAAGAGAACTGCTCACTTCACTGGAGCCTCTGGACACAGAGCCCAACACACAGACCATCGGTGAGAACACACACACTCACTTATAATGCTTTTACAGGTATTAGCTTTCATGTACAGCATGAAGGAGCTGTGAATTTAAATGGTTTGCAAAGTTTCAGTCCGTTTTTTCAAAAATACAATTGCATATTATCTGCCAGTAATTCCCAAAAAACTCCCAAAACAATATTTCTGCTGTTCCAACTACTTTAAAATTAGATGAATTATCACAATTCTTGAGTTGTTGTTTTTTTTTTTTTTGGTTGGGGGTGGGGAGCATAAAACAACTTATATTATATTATATATATATATAATAGATAGATATCTATAATATATAATAGATAGATATCTAGATATCTAGGTAAGTAGGCAGGCAGGCAGGCAGGCAGGCAGGCCCTTTCACACAGTGATACCAATACATTTCCAGAACGACTTGACCGGTAAATTCAAAAAAGCACTGTTCACACAGGCAAGGACGTTCCAGAAATTTTCCAGAAAAGACCATTCACACATTCATTCCAAAATACCGGTAAATTCTGACATCATTAACCAGAAATGACCTCTAAACGGCTGTGCTTGTATTTGTAAAAATAGAAGCGGTTGGGCTTTTGTTGATGGTTTTACTTTTATTTAAAGCTTTAATATTCATGCAGCTGCTTTTGTCCCAGAGACATTTAAAGGCAGAAGCGTAAACTACAGCTAAATGTTTACACATTTTACTACATTACAAGTTCTGTAGATGGATAATATTGTGAACAACTTCGATGAAAAATTATTCCTATGAACGCACTCTTTTCGGCAATTTTCCTTCTGCGTTGACATAGAGCAGCATTCTGGCAAATTACCGATAATGTTACAACTTCTCTTTCCGGAAAATTGCCAGTACGAATTTACTGGTATTTTCAAATAGGGCCTGTTCACACATGATCCCTTTCTACATGTGTGAAAGGGGCTTATGATTTTCATTGGTTGACAATAGGGATGCACCGATGTATCAATTTCCGATATTGGATAAATTGAATGTTATCGCATATCGGTAATAATGTGAATAAAAACCAATACTAATGGTAAATAATAATTATACTTTGTTTTATATTTTGTAAAATAATAATTATAGGCAATAAGTTGCACATATTTTTAATTATCTAAATATTTTATTCTGTTAAGTTTAATTAAATATGTTGTATTTTATGCCAAAAATAAATGATAACGCTGTTAAAAGAAATATGAAATATTAATATTTTTAGATTGGCATATTATAATCTTAACTTATGCCTAATATCAAAAAATAATATAATACTGCAATTGTTTTTTTGTTTTGTTTTTTGAAGGGGGGGGGGGGGTTCCCTCGCAGTATCGAAAATGTTATCAAATATCGATATTTTTCAAGGTATCGTATGAAAGTTGTAAAATCCAGTATGTTGACAACACTACAGTACTTGTGCCTCTATTAGTAGATCATATTCAGTCATTTTATGGAGAAAAAAAATATAGTTGTTGTACTGCATGTACTGTATGGAATTGACCAATACCAATATCAGCTGAAAGTTTTTTGCTGAAATTATATCTGTCAAATAAATCCTATCGATGCATCTCTAGTTGCACATAAACAATAGCAACTTTGATCCTCAAATATTGCAGTTGTATCTGAACCCTGAAAGAGTTTGGTTTGTTTTATTGACTTATCAAGAGGAAGCCATTTTCCGCTGTGAAGGAAAAATCCACTTGATTTTAAATTGAGATTTGAAGTGGTAGAATCCAGTGCCATCATCTCTTACTGTCACTGTGTTTACAGAGGAGCTGAAATTCAGATATGCTCTTGAGCATTTGGTTTCTGACCCAATGGTACAAGTAGTTGATCAATCACAGCAGACCGGGCTTTGATTTGACCAATCGTTGCAAAGTTAATTCTCAGGAAACTCAGAGTTTAGAGAGACTGAATCCTTGAACAAACCATTTCAGACACTGAGGGAGAAAAAAAGAGCTGATTCTGCAATGGACATTAAGGGAAAATTGACTGGATTTAAACTAGCATAATAGTTTAAAACAGCATACTAGATTCTCTTCGAATCTTGCGAACTGCAGATACACTTTATCTGTCACTTTCAGTCAGAGGTTGTGTGTGTTAGACATCTTCATGAAAATGGCTTTTTTTGTTGTTGGAAAAAGGGGGTCTTGTTGATTGCAGGGAATAGCATCGGTCGCTCGACTTACGGTCCCTTGATGGCGCCTGTAATAAATCAACAGAACAGCAAATGTCATGATGCATTTCAGCTTTCTAGGCTGCTGTGGGAACATTGCCACTGCCAATTCATACATTCATAAGGGGTTATTTGACATTTGGAAGACAGAGTTTGACAACACTCTTACTTGCATTCCTCTTTGGCTCCTGAAGCTAAACTACTGATTGACATTCAACCTAACATTCCTCAGGTCTATACTGACATGAGAGCATCATAATGCAGATTTATCAGCTGATGTGAATCTCCAGTTCCTCCATGTCCCAAAAATGCTCGACTGGATTGAGATCTCATGACTGTAGAGGATATTCGAGTTTAGAGAACTTACAGTATTTGCAGTTTGAGAGGATTTGACATTCTTTTGTTATTAAGTTACTTCTGTCAGCTAAAAGTTCATTCTTTTATGACATCTTAAATAGGAGACACTGTAAAAAGCAATTAGATTAATGGGTTTACTCACTTTTTTAAAAGTAAAGTCAACTTATTGCTTTTAAGGCAACAGCTTTACTCACTTTACTCAAGTAAAGCTGGCAGTTAGCTCTCTGCAACTCTCATCCCAGTATATTGATGGGGACTCTATACTGCTTAGTGAGCACCTTCTTTCGGATGAGATGTTAAACCGATGTCCTGACTCTTTGTGGTTGTTAAAAATCCCAGGATATATATATATATATATATATATATATATATATATTAGTGCTGGGCCGTTATCGGCGTTAACGTGCTGCGTTAACGCGAGACTCTTATCGTACGATAAAAAAAATATCGCCGTTAATCTATTCTCAAAGTTGGGTTGGGAGCTGGGTCTATTCTACCCAAGCTATGATGACTTTCAACTTGATATACTAGCGCAGATGTATACCTGACCGGTGAACCGTCCGACAAAATAGTGCCCTTTGAATAAATCAGCAGGATGCCCTTCTGGATCTTTCATTTTCTTCGAAGACACTACCAGGGGCGGATCTATACCCCATTTGCCACCCCAGCACTAGTGTCCTAGTGTTCTAAAAATAAAAGTGTTTCCTCAACCGATTTACAGCAGCAACTCTCTATTTTGATGACATAAAAATAGCGTATTAGCGTGACGAGCGTCCCAATCATCTATCAGCGTCGCTCCGAAAAGCAAGGACGGACACCTGGAAAAGCTAGTAAGAAACCAAGCGATCCCTTCGGGTGATCAAGCGCCTTCAGCAGGCCACTAACCACTGTCTCCTACAGATTATAGTTCGTGAACTCTGCACTTGAGCACATCCACACAGAGAGTGAGCACAACGCACCACCGAAACTTCGCGAACCTTTAATTATCAGTTTGTTTACATCTTACCTTTGTTCAATTAAACCACCCTCCGGGGTTTGTTCACCTGTATTTCCGTTGTTGCTCTTTATTCCACGCTAAAACCCACAAATAATAGAACAAAATCTCGTCTTTCTATTAAAGCATAGTCCGAACAAACGACTCTTATGAACTGCTTTGTTTTAGTGAATCAATTAGTGCAACTAGCGAGATGATCATCACACACAGATGACTCAATCCGGCTCTTTTAACAAACCAAAGCAGTTCTTTTGATATCTTTGTGTATATTAATGACTAACAGCTTAACTGTAAACTATTTTAAAAAGTATGTTGTTCAGTAGCTTGCATCTTCAAGATTGTCCGAACCTTTGATGAATGGTGACAGTGGTCTGAACAAACAACTCTTATGAACTGCTTCGTTTTAGTGAATCAAAGACATTTAATGCAGCGAGATCATCACACAAACAAATGACTCAATCGTCAATCAGGCTCTTTTAACAAACCAACGTTTTTTTGACCGATTTCCTCGCGTATATTAATGACTAACAGCCTAACTGTAAACTATTTTCAAAAGTATATTGTTCAGTAGCTTGAATATTCAAGATTGTCCAAACCTTTGATAACTGGCATCACGTTACAACAACGCATTTGGCCGTGTCCAGTTCATCAATATGCTGAAGTTAAGAAACAAATCCAGGTACTGAATTACTTTAATACTTAAAAAATGAATGCCGAATTAAGGTAAAAAAAAATCTATGTGTTGTCTGAGATAGTTGCTTGCTAGTTATATGACAACTAATAGCAAGTTTTTTGAATCAGTTATATTTATTGTTGGCCTTACCTTGTTAGCTAATCGAAATTGTTCAGTGTAGTGTATGTTGTGTATTATTTGTTTTTGACTTAAGGAACACATATTCTGAATGCCTTCGGCAGAATTCAAATGAGCCATTTTAATCTAGATTAATCTAGATTAATTTCAAAATTAATCTAGATTAATCTAGATTAAAAAAAATAATCTATGCCCACCTATAATATATATATATATATATATATATATATATATATATATATATATATATATATATATATATATATATATATATATATATATATATATATACACACAGTTGAAGTCAGAATTATTAGCCCCCCTTTAATTTTTTTTTTTCTTTTTTTAAAAATTTCCCAAATTATGTTTAACAGAGCAAGGACATTTTCACAGTATGTCTGATAATGTTTTTTCTCCTAAAGAAAGTCTTATTTGTTTTATTTCGGCTAGATTAAAAAAAAGTTTGTAATTTTTTAAACACCATTTTAAGGACAAAATTATTAGCCCCTTTAAACTATTTTTTTTTTTTTCCGATAGTCTACAGAACAAACCATCATTATACAATAACTTGCCTAATTACCCTAACCTGCCTAGTTAACCTAATTAACCTAGTTAAGCCTTTAAATATCACTTTAAGCTGTATAGAAGTGTCTTGACAAATATCTAGTTAAATATTATTTACTGTCATCATGGCAAAAATAAAATAAATCAGTTATTAGAAATGAGTTATTAAAACTTTTATGTTTAGAAATGTGTTGAAAAAATCTGCTCTTCGTTAAGCAGAAATTGGGAAAAAAAAATTTAAGGGGGCTAATAATTCTGACTTTATCTGTATATATATATATATATATATATATATATATATATATATATATATATATATATATATATATATACACACAAGGTTTCCGCTACATTCATTCTTTCGTGGCGGGCCGCCACACCAAAATTCATCCTGCCACGGCTACATTACAACGCATTTAAAACATTCAGTCGTGTTTTTTTATAGCGGGTTATAATCGCACCAAAACATATTAAAAGGTAAGTGAATTAAACAGCGCAAACTTTTCTGTAACCATAGTGCTGTGCGCTATTTGTTCAACCCTTTAAGGTGACATGCTGACTGACTAAATCGCACTTCAGCAGTGTTTATTTGATAGCGCACATAAAGATCTGCACTTGAGCAGAGTATATTTGAGGGCGTGCAAGACGTTTTGTGCACGAACAGAGGAAATCGGCGCGCAAGCAAAGAGATTCGCATTCTCGTATTACATGAATGCGATCTCGACTTGATACTGCGTGTAATATTTGTCTTTAAAATAGTTGGCAGATCTGTGTAAAAAAAAAAGCCTGCCGCCACAGCTGGAAAAAATCCTAGAGGAAACACTGTGTGTGTATATATATTCAACTGTGATGAATGAATAATATGAATAATAAATACTGTAGTATCCAGTGTTGGGCAGTAGCATCGCTACAAGTAGTGACTCTACTAGTTTAACTACATTCCTCAGTAGCGTGGCGGTAGCGTTGCTATTTTCTAAATCAAATAGCTTTTCAGTAGCGAAGCTATTTTTTTAGTCAAGTAGCGCAGTAGCGTCCACACAAGCTACATTTACCAATCGCGGATCAATAAGTGACAGCACCGACATTCATGGAGTTGTGAGGCTGGTGTCTAGCCGATGAAAGTAAATCCATATGATGGCACCTGTTTTTACGGTGGTCAACAACAAACTTTTTGGTGTGTTACTGCCACCTCTTGCTCTGGTCAGTGACGTCGCCAATCAATCATTGGGCAGACACGAGAAATTTGCTCGATGGAAAGATGACTGAGGGAGAGGAGTATATAGTTTACTGTAGTAATGGCTAAAGTATACTATGGTAATTACTATTAGTTCATGATAGTTATTAATGATACTACATTATGTAGTGAAATTCATTAATGAAGAGTTGTAAATATATATACAACATAATGTTTATTCCTAAATATTTTCCTTTACTATAAGTTACTATGGTATTTTTAATGTGTAACACATGGTTTTATTGGATTAGACAGCTAATCTGTTTCCGTTTAGTGCAGCATATTAGGGTGCTTTCACATATGTGGTTCGGTTCATTTGGTCCGGACCAAAGGCAACAAATGATACATTGTAGCATTTTTCTGCCGTTTTGGGTCCCTTTCACATCACACTGATTGCTTTGGTCTGAACCAGCTGAAACGAACCAAAATGCAGTCATGTGACAAACTCTACATCACTCACTGGCCAGATGTTATTGAACGCATTTCCTAAACTGCTTTTCAATTGGTCAGAATTCACGTGGAACTACCGCAAATAAACAAACCGGCAGACACACAATGTCGCTGTGCTGGCTGACGCAGTATCCCTGGTCATAGTATACTATGTAGTTTGTATGCATCACTTTAGACAAACTATACATTTCGAGAATGAAGGGCGGCTGGGGCTGGAAAACAATGTTTTAATGCATTGCAATTGGCGAAAGCATTAGGAGAAGGCGTGAAATAATTTAGCTAAACTGCGACATGGTCATCTTTCGGAAATATCACCAATGATCCATCAGGTAATGTTTCTCCCTCCCTCCCTCTCTCTCTCTCTCTCTCTCTCTCTCTCTCTGTTTAAAACTGTTGGTAAAGCGCTGTCAACAAATATTTTTCCTCCAAACCCCATAAGATAGACAGCGCATCGCACTACGGCAGCTGGATTAGTCCAAAAAGGTGCAGTACTTTTTGCGGTTGGGTCTGTTTTAGTTTGGATCATGTTCTCACTACAAACGAACCGCTTCAGGGTTCGTTTGAAAGCGTACTGAGACCACCTCTTCAAGCAGGTCTCGGTACGCTTTTTTGGTGCGCTTTTGGTGTGCACCCGAGTGCGATTGCTACGTTCTCACCTGCCCAAACGAACCGCACCAAGAGGGAAAACGAACTCTAGTGCGATTCAACCGAACTAAATAAGGCAGGTGTGAAAGCACCCTTAATTGCAGTAAATAACTGAACTGAACAATTCTGCCTCATATATGTTTCATTGACAGTTTTATTGATCACTAAGATATGATTGACTTGGATTTAAGTTGCTTCGATTAAAAATAAAAATTGCAAAAATAGCTTAGATGTAGCTAAACTAGTTTTGCAGAGTAGCTTTTAGCTTTGCGTGCTACATTTCCCAGAGGGTAGCTTTTAGTGTAGTTAAGCTACATTTTAAGTAGAGTAGCTAATCGCTTAGCTCACGACATTTTTCAAGTAGCTTGCCCAACACTGGTAGTATATTCTACTTGTTTTTTTTTTTTTTTTTACTTATAGTTTTTACTACAATAAACTGTGTTGTATTACTGTAAAATGATGACTTATACAAAAAATAAGTATTTATTAGCCAATACTGATATGATCACCAAAATACTGTACATCTCCACATAAAAATAAATAAATACTGTATTAATTTATAGTAAATACTATTGTGTTTTTGAGCCATACTATAGAAAGGGGAATTGTACTGTATATATTACAGTATTTACAACTCAATTAACTACAGTGAATTTTAATAAATACTGTAGTATACTTTAGTTTTTACTACAGCCAACTGTACTGCGTTGTAATATATGATATAGCTGTAGAAAATGATAGTAGTGGCTCATTTACTTATATTAGTATAGTTGTGTTACCATAGCAACACAACAACTATAGTAATAAAAAAATGACAACAATACTATAGTAATTTATAGTACATAATTGTGTTTTTGTACCATACTATGGTAAAGTAGCTAAATTAATCTGTTGTGGTGATTTTATAATTGCAATGGTAACACAAAAACTATAGAATTACCACAACAGATTAATTCAAGTACTTTGCTACAGTACGATTTAGAAACACTATAGTATTTGCTATAATTTACTATAGTACTTTATTTAACGTGGGTTGCTATGTTTTATACACTGTAAAAAAGCTGAGTTCCACACAATCGATTGTGTTGGGACAACATGAATGATACCTGTGACCCAGCACTCACTTTTGGGGATTTACACCTACCTAACTTTAAATAGTAACAGTTCCTGACTCCAGTAAGCTACAAACACAAAATAAGGTATCATTGGAAAAAACACACTTTGAGCTTTACTGTGGTAAAAGGGGAAGTTACATGCTCAAAAATATAAGTTATACATTATGAAGTCATGAGGAAAAAAAAAATTATTGTGTTCAATATCTGTTTTTCCATATACAAACAGAGGAAAACATTAATGTAATGTCCTAGAAAAAAGATGACTTGCAAGCCAGATGCTTCATGAGTTTATATTTCAAATTTGATGAAGATAGCATGCAAAATGAGATTTCTGTAAAAAGTTTGTTGAGACTATATCGGTGTCCTCCTTTCCCTCACCGTCAGAGGCACTTTCTCAAAAATGACCTTCCCAAACTAAAACATTTACAGTTGCTAAATAATTTGGTCTACATTCAGTTCATGTATCTTTGGAAAGAAGACACTTTGGACTTTATTATCCATCATCTAGAGTTTATAATGCTCAAAATGAAAAAAAAAGTTATCCATGCTTGAGTAATGTAAAAAAAAAAACAAAAAAAAAAAACAATTGCCCCACACTAAACATTTTATTATTTCATAAACAAATATAGGAAAAGTAATATGTGTAAAGCTACACATCTCCTGAGTATATGTTTTGAATTTGATGCCAATATCATGCAAAATGAAATTTCTGGAATTATTTTTCAGAGACAATGTCTTGTGAACAATGTCTCCCGCTCTTTGTTTGTGGAGAAGCTGTCTGATTAACACATGTATACTCAAGGTTTCTAACTTATTTGGTTTTACAAATTTAGGTGGATTGAACATAAAACAATCAAGTCATCCCCCCAAAAACCTCAAGAATTGTGTTGTTTTAGCTCATTTTCAATACATCAAATGTTTATTTGAGTGTATTTTAGTCATCTTGTTTCTCGGTCTCTATTTTTTTTTATTTCCCAGAATGCATCAAACCTCATCCACGCGTCAAATTCTCATCAGATCCTCCTACATACATTGACGTTTGAACTCCGGACTCCGCCACGTTGAGGACTTTTTTGCTCATGCGGACATAAAGGTTTCAAGCTTTATTCAGTACTTGTGCATGTCGGACATTAACTTTACCGTGCTCTGTGAATACTAGAACAAACTTTGTACAGCTTTTTTTATATATACGTCCGTGTGTTCAATAAAACCTTTTTCGATGCTGTTCATTTCTAAAGATGCCAGTGTGTACAAAGTCAAAGGGAAAACGCTAGCATGATTGGTGGAAAAAAGACCATTATTCTTGGTTAATAGTGTTTATTTTGTATGTTTTACCGCTAACAGAGGCAGTACAGCATTAAATGAGAGATGTGGCATTTTAGAAAGTTTTAATAATAATTATAAAAAACTGTAAAATTATTAATGATTATTGGAAAAATTCAGGGGGTTTATTTTGTAAACTATATTTAGCACATTTGTACTTTACATGTAACACACATTGTAAAAAATGATTCATTGACTTTAATTAAAATAAGTAAGTAAACCTGTTGCTTTTAGTAACTAGTTGACTTTACTTTAAAAAAGTGAGTAAACTCATTACTTTAACATTCTTAAGTAAACAAAATATGTGCATAATCATAAAAAATAAGTTAAACCAACTTAAATTTCCAAATTATAATTGGTTTACTCTCTTTTTTTGAGTTGAGTCAACTTATCGATTTTAAGGCAACAGGTTTACTCACTTTACTATGTAAAGTAAATCACTTTTTACAGTGCATAAATGTAGGATTATGCTTTATTTGTTTCAAGCTTTTTGTTTTGCTTGTCTGCAATATACTATCTGACTAAATTCTTGACATTGATCTCAGTTGTAAGAGCAACAAATAATAACTTGACTTCTAGTTGATCATTTGGAAAAGTGGCAGGTTGATTTTTCAAGTGAATCATCTGTTGAACTGCATCCTAATCATTACAAATACTGCAGAAGATCTATTGGAACCCGCATAAATCCAAGATTCTCACAGAAATCAGTCAAGTTCGGTAAAGGAAAAATCATGGTTTGGAAATAAATTCAGTATGGGGGCGAGCGAGAGATCTGCAGAGTGGATGGGAACATCAACAGCCTGAGGTATCAAGACATTTGTGCTGCTCATTACATTACAAACCACAGGAGAGGGCAAATTCTACAGCAGGATAGCGCTCCTTTCTTATACTTCAGCCTCCAGATCAATGTTCCTAACAGCTAAGAAGGTCAAGGTGCTCCAGGATTGGCCAGCCCAGTCACCAGACATGAACATTATTGAGCATGTCTGGGGTAAGATGGAGGAGGCATGGAAGATGAATCCAAAGAATCTTGAAGACCTCTCGGAGTCCTGCAAGAACGCTCTCTTTGCCAGTCCAGATGACTTTATTAATAAGTTGTTAGAGTCATTGCAGAGATGTATGAATGCAGTCGTCCAAGCTCAAAGGAGTCACACACAATATTAATTATTTTTCCACTGCAGCATGACTTTATATTCTATACTGTACATTATTTCTGTTACATGACAATACTTTTGTCTCAGCAAAGTCAGACCTATACTGTCCTAATTAAATCATTAAAAATCAAAGCATGATCATATTTTATTTAGGAAAAATCATAATCTAGAGGTCTTTGCCTTTCATATAAGCCACTTTTGATAAAAAACTGATCAACTAGAAGTCAAGTTATTATTAGTTGTTCCTAAAATGTGGATGAGTGACAAGACTTTTGTCAGGTAGTGTATAAATTTTTCTTTGTAAAATAAATTCTTAATCTGTTTATATGTAGGAAACGACTGTTGGTTTGCAGATACATATCAGTTAGTATCAAGATATGAAGTGCAAAACTGACTTGATGTTATTGGGACATTATGGCCAAGCAGAAGATGATAATCATATACTGTGTCTTGTGTTGCCAAAACCATTTTGAATGGAATAATTTATGTGCACAAACGTGGGGTTACGTGATTTATGTTTTCATTTTGCTTGTTCAAATTTTTTTCCCTCCCATTTAAATCGAGTCATGTCATACCACCAAAACTGAACTGTACAGGCTGACGGATATGAATGTATGAATGTGTAAGAACATATTTAAATATTTACTTTTTATTGAGACTCAGATTTCGCCATTTACATATGAGCATTATAAAAGGGAAGCTATACTTAGGAATTCATTAATAATTTAATCAACAAATAATTAGTCATGTATGGCAGGCAGCATACAGACCTTTTTTTTTTCCAATAATCCATTATATGTAAAAATTATCATTTGTTTTGGTCCTTATTTAATTATTTTATAATAACCCATTTATAAAAATGGGTCTAGAAACAAATTTTACTCAGAAATTAATTAATTTTTTTATCAGCAAATATATATTTTTATGTAATCCAATAATCCACAGTATCATGTTTTCAAACACAAAATTGTCATTTTAAACATTAATATTTTTGCCATTATCCTTAAATCATTGTGTCAGGAAATATTTGTGTATATTTTAAGAAGTCTATTCTTACACATTATATCTTGCCCATATTTGACATTCTATTTTCTATAGTATATAAGTAAAGTTAAAGTCAGAATTATTAGCCCCCCTTTGATTTTTTTTTTTCACAGTATGTCTGATAATATTTTTTCTTCTGAAGAAAGTCTTATTTGTTTTATTTTGGCTAGAATAAAAGCAGTTTTTAATTTTTTTAAATCCATTTTAAGGTCAATATTATTAGCCCCTTTTTTTCAATAGTCTACAGAACAAACCATCGTTATACAATAACTTGGCTAATTACCCTTACCTGCCTAGTTAACCTAATTAACCTAGTGAAGCCTTTAAATGTCACTTTAAGCTGTATAGAAGTGTCTTTAAAAATATCTAGTAAAATATTATTTACTGTCATCATGACAAAGATAAAATAAATCAGTTATTAGAAATTAATTATTAAAACTATTATGTTTAGAAATGTGTTAAAATAATCTTCTCTCCATTAAACAGAAATTGGGAAAAAAAACAGTGGGCTAATAATTCAGGGGGGCTAATAATTCTGACCTCAACTGTATATTAGATCATATTGTCTTTCACATGAACAAAATGGGTCTTGCTGAATGTTTGTAATACTTTTTTTTTTTTTCAATTTCTGAGTGAAACTTGTTTATGTAAAAAAAACCTAAAAACAATTTGATGGTTTTGTATGCTCAATAATTCACGACATTTCTCAGCACAAAAACTCTATGTTGGTACTACAGTAAGTGGATAAAAATGAACCTGCATTTATTATTTATTTACTTTATTTACTTAAATTTTTGCCTATATTTGGATGATTTTATGATGTCTGTAAAGTAAAAAAATAACATTAATTTGCCTTTTGTCTAGCCAAATGATTAATGTTATTTATTTTAAATCTTATTTTACATTTGTGCCAAAATACCAGTTTGCATCAACACGTTTAAATTAATAATCCATGCAAAAATTTAAATGTGCTGTCCGTTTCACTTCATCCAAAATATATTTGACTTTTGAATCTTCAGTAGAACAATAAAGAAGTGCAAGAAACCACACATTATTTTAAATATCCCTGACAATAATATCAACATATCCTCAGAAGCATCTGCTATTAATTTACTTTTGCCTGCATGTGTTTTTTTTTTTTTTACTCTGAGAGTGCCGGTAGCCTTTAACATGCATGTTGTAAATCCCCAGTGACTATCCGCTTGTTAAGTCGTGACATGTCGATGACATACAGTATAAAATACTGTTTCCAGGTCCAAGCCGCTACTCATTTGAATTGAGAAAATATAAGTTTGTGACTTTTTAGTCATATCACACATTAAAGTGAATTTTATATAAAATTTTATATGCTGCATCTCAATATTTTAGAAATTTGTAAAAAATGAATCACTTTCTGTCCCTCCGATAATAGGCATGAATATATATATATATATATATATATATATATATATATATATATATATATATATATATATATATATATATATATATATATATATATATATATATAGTTGAAGTCAGAATTATTGGCCCCTCTGTTTATTTTTTTTCCCAATTTCTGTTTAATGGAGAGCAGATTTTTTCAACACATTTCTAAACATAATAGTTTTAATAACTCATTTCTAATAACTGATTTATTTTATCTTTGCCATGATGACAGTAAATAATATTTGACTAGATATTTGTCAAGACACTTCAATACAGCTTAAAGTGACATTTAAAGGCTTAACTAGGGTAATTAGGTTAACTAGGCAGGTTAGGGTAATTAGGCAAGTTATTGTATAATGATGGTTTGTTCTGTAGACTATCGGAAAAAAAAATAGCTTAAAGGGGCTAATAATTTTCACCTTAAAATGGTTTTTTAAAAATTAAAAACTGCTTTTATTCTAGCCAAAATAAAACAAATAAGATTTTCTCGAGAAGAAAAAATATTATCAGACATACTGTGAAAATGTCCTTGCTCTGTTAAACATCATTTGGGGAATATTAAAAAAAGAAGAAAAAAAATTCAAAGGGGGGCTAATAATTCTGACTTCAACTGTGTGTGTATATATATATATATATATTGTGATCGTGATTTCGAAAGCATTACATCGCCTTGTAAATGTTTATTATTACCATTTGTTGAGTACATTACAAACCACAGGAGAGGGCAAATTCTTCAGCAGGATAGCACTCCTTCTCATACTTCACATTTCCAGAAAGCAAAGAAGGTCAAGGTGCTCCAGGATTGGCCTGCCCAGTCACCAGACATGAACGTTATTGAACATGTCTAGGGTAAGGCATTAAAGATGAGTTCAAATAATCTTGATGAACTCTGGGAGTCTGGCAAGAACGCATTCTTTGCCATTAAAGATGACTTTATTAATAAGGTATGTTAGTCATATTACCATTTGTTGAGTCTCCCCATACAGTTCAATATGGCACTCGGACCCGGAAGCCACTTTGCGTGACGTCACACTTAACAAGTGTATAGTTTCAACAACAACAAAAAAAAAATCTCCTTTATTGTTCTACTGCTATAACAGGTTTCAATATAATTCTTAACATCAACATGAAATCACTGAACGTCCTTCTGTTTATTAAAATCCTACACACATGGCAGGAGATGGTGACATATATCTAACATTCATATCCTGCTTTCCCTATATTTGCTCTTCTTTTAATATGTCATTGGAATATTACACTTATATATTACATCATTAATCAGTCTTTCCATTCTCACACACCCATGAATGTAAATGGAGGTCATTTTGACTAGCAAAACAAGTGCTGCTTGTTTAAAAGGGAATTTAAATGGGTAATTTTATTTCCGTCGTCCTCGTTCCATCACCTTTTGTATGCTACGTATAAATATCACGTCGATGATATATTCGTACACAGACAATTCGCTTTGGACACAATCACAGTACAGATTGTATTTTCATAATGTCACTACGAGACGCTCAAGTTATGAGCCGAAACTGTCAATCAAACGAGCGCAGGGCATTGTGGGTAAGGGACGGGGCGGTTAAAAGGAGCAATAGCAATATCATAAGTAGTTCTGTTGATAATTCATACTGATATCAATGTCTGAATCAAAAATGCGGCATTGTTTCAAATGTGAAGGCTGAAGAGAGATGCGTTTAAATAATGTTAGATTAAGTTTTGCATTTTGTTTGAAGGCGGAGCTTAGATAAACCACTGGCTACGAAACAAGACACTTTACGAGCTTTGAATGGACAAACGGTTCTCTCTTAAGAGTATGGAAGATTATTTTTGTAGTAGACAAGAGTTTTATTACTGTAAAGATTTTATAAATATATAAATATATATAAATATCTAAATATAAATATATACAAATTCTACATGTGTAATGTTTTGGTTTGTTTCTTTTATATTTTCCCTCTTTCTTTAACCTCGACTCTGTGCTATGTGGAATTGGTTCTGTTTGGTGCAGTCGTATTTATTCAATGAAATCGGTCCCTGTTATTATTGTGTTTTGATTTTCTTACAGTATTTGTAAAAACAAAAACAAACAAAAAAAAACATTATGTAATTTGCTGAAGTAACATTTAAATCATTGATTAAAGTATCAATTGAAATGGTGTATGGTATTATTTTTTATGTTTGCTTATGTGTGTGTGGGCAGGCGCATTTGATTCATCACACTGTGGGGCACCAAATATCATAGTAATACAAAAAAAGGTAATACCAGTCATTTTCAACCTCAACATTTTTAGTCCCTCTTACAATATGGCTCTTAAAACATTTAAAATTGAGAAAACATTTTGAAAATGTAAAACTGCAACTGAGGGTTGGGTTTATAGGTACATTTGGGTTAAGAGGACAAAATCTTTGTCTATAAGAATAAAACATGAAATTGGTCAAATAATGATGTGATTTGAAACAGGTGAAGTCAACAGGTGATTGTAATTATGATTTGATATAAAATCAGCATCCAAGAAAGGTCAAGTCCTTTAGGAGCAAAGGTGAGCTGAGTTTGCCAACAAATACATGAGTAAATGATTTAAATATTTAAAAACAATTTTCTTTAAAGAAAGATAGGAAGACATTTGGATATTTCACCTTCAACAGTGCATAACATATTTAAAAGATTCAAGGAATCTGGGGAGATTTCAGTGCGTAAAGGACAAGGGCACAAGCCTCAGTTGAACAACCCTGATCTCCAATTCCTGCAGGCGGCACTGCATCAAGAATCATCATTCATCTATAAGCAATATCACCACATGGGGTCAGAACTACTCTGGCAAACCTTTGTCTAGTACCACAATACGCAGTTACATCCACAAATGCCATTTAAAACTGTACTGTGACAAAACAAAGCCCTATGTTAACAGTGTCCAGAAGCATCTGGGATGGTTTGCCAACAAATATGTGAGAAAATGATTGAAATGTTTAAAAACAATGTTCCTCAAAGAAAGATATTCCACCTTTAACAGTGCATAACCTATTTAAAAAAATCAAGGAATCTGGAGGGATTTTAGTGCGTAAAAGACAAGGGCACAAGCCTTAGCTGAACAACCGTAAACTCCGATTCCTCAGGTGGCACTGCATCAAGAATCCTCATTCATCGATAAGTGATATCACCACATTGGCTTAGAACTACTTTGGCAAACCACAACATGTAGTTCCATCCACAAATGTCAGTTAAAACTGTACCGTGAAAAAAGGAAGCCGTATGTTAACAGTGTCCAGAAGCGCCGTCAACTTCTCTGGGCTCTGAGGGCTCTGGAAACATACAAATGTGGTCAGACAAATCAGTATTTCAGGTATTTTTTTGAGAGAAATTGATGCCTTGTGCTCCGTATCAAAGAAGAAAAGGATCATTCAGACCGTTACCAACAACAAGGCCAAAGACCAGGGTCTGTCATGGTATAGGGGTTGTGTCAGTGCCCTTGGCAAAAGTAACTTGCGTTTCTGTGATGTACCATTAATGCTGAAAGGACCATAGAGATTTTGGAGCACAATATGCTGCCTTCCAACTATTTCAACATGATAATGCAAAACTACATTCTGCACACATTACATTATTAAGTCCTGGCTGGGAAGGTAGAGGATACAGATACTTGACTGGCCTGCCTGCAGTCCCGACCTGTCTCCAATAGAGAATGTGTGATGCATTTTGAAGCACAAAGTACGACAACGAATACCCTATACCTTACAAATTGTTTCCAAAAGGAATGGGACACAATTACACCTGAAACACTTCATCACTTATTGTCTTCAGTCTCTAAACGTCTTTTAAGTGTTGTGAAAAGAAATGGAAACAATACAAAGTGGTAAAAGCCAACTTTTAAAATTCCAACTTTTTTGAAATGAGTTGCAAGAACCAAAACTGATATGGGGTTGCATTTTAATTAATAATAAATGCAATTTTTGCTATGCAACGATGGATGGATGGATGGATGGATGGATGGATGGATGGATGGATGGATGGATGGATGGATGGATGGATGGATGGATGGATGGATGGATGGATGGATGGATGGATGGATGGATGGATGGATGGATGGATGGATGGATGGATGGATGGATGGATGGATGGATGGATGGATGGATGGAATGATAGACGGATGGAATGATAGACGGATAGACAAACGGACGGACGGATAGATAGATGGATAGAAGGATAGATAGATAGATAGACAGACAGACAGACAGACAGACAGACAGACAGACAGACAGACAGATAGATAGATAGATAGATAGATAGATAGATAGATAGATAGATAGATAGATAGATAGATAGAGGAATAGACAGACAGACAGACAGACAGACAGACAGACAGACAGACAGACAGACAGACAGACAGACAGACAGACAGACAGACAGACAGACAGACAGACAGACAGACAGACAGACAGACAGACAGACAGACAGACAGACAGACAGACAGACAGACAGACAGACAGACAGATAGATAGATAGATAGATAGATAGATAGATAGATAGATAGATAGATAGATAGATAGATAGATAGATAGATAGATAGATAGATAGATAGAGGAATAGACAGATAGAGGAATAGACTGATAGACAGACAGATGGATAGACAGACGGACGGACAGACAGACAGACAGACAGACAGACAGACAGACAGACAGACAGACAGACAGACAGACAGACAGACAGATAGATAGATAGATAGATAGATAGATAGATAGATAGATAGATAGATAGATAGATAGATAGATAGAGGAATAGACGGATAGACAGACAGATGGATAGACAGACAGACAGACAGACAGACAGATAGATGGATAGATGGATAGATAGAGGAATAGACGGACAGACGGATAGACGGACAGATAGACAGATAGATAGATGGATAGATGGATAGATAGAGGAATAGACAGACAGACGGATAGACAGACGGACGGACGGACGGACGGACGGACGGATGGAGGGATAGACAGACAGACAGACGGACGGACGGACGGACAGACGCACGGATGGATGGATGGATGGATAGACGGACAGACAGACAGACAGACGGACAGACGGATAGATAGATGGATAGATAGAGGAATAGACAGACAGACAGACAGACAGACAGACAGACAGACAGACAGACAGACAGACAGACAGACAGACAGACAGACAGACAGACAGATAGATAGATGATTCAACAGGATTTCTGCCCTTTCAAGTACAAAGTAGAGAAATGAGCAGCCATTAGCGGTGAACATTTTTTCACTAGCGCAGCTTCAGAGAGACAGTGAGAGTGAGTAAACTAAAGTCACACGAGACTGCAGATTAAGCAGCAATCAATGGCAGCAGCCGCTCACATCTCAAGGTAACTTTCAGCAGCGCCCGGGGAGATCCAGCATGACTCTGTTGGTGTCTGTTACGCAACTCTGCAGTCAAGGACGCCACTAATTCAAGCTTAATGAAACATTTTGATTTCCACAAAAAACATCATAGCCTCATGATGAAGTATCAGGCGTGACACAAATGCAGGTTTATCAGGCCTGTCTCCTGTAGGATAATAAGCAGTTCAATCTGCTCCCGTGGGTTTGTAGTTTCTCCAAGGACATGAGACTGAATTTTTACTCTGGTAAAAGAGCAAACTGGGTCCACCGCTGGCATCTCTGCTAGCAGCCGGTCGACTCGACACATTTAATTACCTTTGAAATGAAAGACCAGCAGGAGAGAAAGAAAGAGAGAAGCACACCAAAGAAGAAAGTAAACAAGTAAATAATTTCATACTGTTAAAGTTCGCCTGAAATCAAAATTAACGTTTGTTGTTTTTCTGGAAATATGTTAGTTCAATTCATCTTTATTTCTATAGCGCTTTTACAATGTAGACTGTGTCAAAGCAGCTTAACATAGAAGTTCTAGAAAATTGAAACTGTGTGAGTCTAGTTTTCAGAGTTCAGTTTAGATCAGTTCACTGTGGTTTAATTTTCACTGCTGAAAGTCCAAACACTGAAGAGCAAATCCATCAATGCGCAAGTCCCAAACCAAGCAAGCCAGTGGTGACAGCGGTGAGGAAAAAAACTTCACCAATACCATTGCACGCCTAGTTCAAAATACATGCAGATTTTGAAAATAAAATAAACTGTTTGAAGTTGAACTTTAGAGAAGTGAAGGCTGCGCCGCATGATACTTGTGCTCTCGACGCAGAAGTATAAATCAGCCTTCAGTCACACTAGTATGATGGTAAATCAATGGCAAAAATAATCTAGCACACCGGTGGTTAGGAGTGTCAAAATTAATTGTTTCTTCGGTGCGCCGCGATGCAGACGTGGACAATTCGGTATCGGTTCAGTAATAATCATAACCGGTTATTATACTGACATCATTTATCTCATATGCGCTCTGTCGCCGTAGATTACTATGGCGAGGGAGGCGAGTGCGAGTGTTTACAACGCTCCAACTACGTTAAAACGCAGAAACTCTGCACAATTTCAATTTTGCATGTGTGTTTGCTGGACAGTCTTTCACTGACACTTACAGTAGAAGCCCCTTCACTGCGATTGAGAGGATAAAAGTCAACTCCATTTCTCTCTCTCACTGTGGCCCATTTGACCGGCTGGCGTGACTTTTCCACTCCTCTCGGCTGTTACAGTGATACTTCTGGATACCGACACGAGCGTGCGAGTATTCTCCACCGCATCTATCATGGATCAGCTGTGATCGATGCTGCAGTGTTACCAGATGTAGCCGACTGATTCCAGCCCAAAAACTATCCAAAACTCACAGAAATGCCTATCCAAAACCGCCCAATCTGGCAACACTGCGCCACTGCCGTTTATCAGTGTCACTCATCTGTGAACAGCGCCTGTAAAGTAAAATATAAAATTGTGTATGGAAAGCATCGTCGATGCACCGAGATATCACATTGAACCGAATCGATGGCATGATAATCGTAACTGAACCGAACCGTGAAACCAGTGTAGGTTCACACCTCTACTGGTGATGTTCATGCGTCCGCTGAACTGATTTATCGCGAGGAAACAGGCCCCCGTGCACTCGTTGTAAACCCTCACACGCGCACCTTATCATCTATGCACATGATGTACGCTCTTGCGAGCAAGGTCAGTGCACGAGCAATCAGTTCTCTCCGCTGCTCGCTTGCTCTTGTTTCTGTTTGACCGAAACTTTTTGGATTTTTGTCAGTCTTGGGGCGGGACTTGGTTTACTTGTTATCTCTAACGATATTGGTTACTCTCCCTTTCCGGAAGTTAGTCGTGATTGGACGCAGGTTAAAAGATCACGCCATTAAATATAAAAATATATATAATTTGCAAGTCATAATCATAAGAAACTTTCTGAGATGCTTTCTGAGGATTTAATCTCGAGAAACTGTCAACGAATGGATCATTAGTGGTGGATGGATCAGTTCAGCGCACGCGTGAACATCCACTGTGTGCGCGCGAGCAGTAGTTTTTTTGCCATTGATTTGCCGAAATACACTAGGCTCTACATGGCCTAATAAGTTCACAGATATAGACAGGGATGCAATGCTTTATATGTGAAAAGAAGGATCTTCTTTCAATCTTCTTTCAACTCTGAGTTTTATAGGAAGCCAGTGCAATGAGGCAGGGACAGGGGAGATATGATCTCTTTTCTTAGTTCCTGTTATTAATCTGGTGGCTCCATTCTGAACCAACTATAACCGAGACAGTGTTACCGGAGGTAAACCAATGTACAAAGAGTTACAGTAGTCTAACCGAGAGGCAGTAGTGTAAAGAAACAAATTACAAATGCTCAAACTACTGTAATGGAGTAGTTTTTCACAGGAATTGTAATTTGCTAAGTAGTTTCAAGGTTTCCGCTACATTCATTCATCCGTGGCAGGCCGCCACGCCAAAATTCATCCCGCCACGGCTACATTACAGCTTCTTATTTAAAACATTTAGTCGTGTTTTCTATAGCGGATTATAATCGCACCAAAACATATTAGAGGTAAACAGCGCAAACTTTTCTGTAACCGTAGTAGGGCTGTGCGCTATTTGTTCAAGGTGACATGCTAACTGACTCTCTGACAGACTGACTGACTAGCAAACACCGCGTAGCTTTCAGTTAAGACGAACACAGTTTCCATAAGTATACTTTATTGATAAAGGTCAATGACTTTATCTTGCTGGAGTTTAATGCCATTTCACTTTACTTCAGGACGCGTTAATGTCGGAAAACGCACAAAAACGCACTAAATCGCACTTCAGCAGCGCTTACTGGAGAGCGCACAAGAAGATCTGCACTTGAACGTGTAAATTTGAGTGCGTGCAAGAAGTTCTGTGCTCGAACAGAGGAAATCGGCGCGCAAGCAAAGAGATTCGCATGCTCGTATTACATGAATGCTATCTCGGCTTGTAATACTGCGTGTAATATTTGTCTTTGAAATAGTTGGCAGATCTGTGTAAAAAAAAAAAAAAGTCCTGCCGCCACTGCTGGAAAAAATCCTAGAGGAAACACTGAGTTTTATAAATGTGTACTTTTACTTTCCCTTAAGTACATTTTTAGTGCAGTATCTGTACTTTTTCTTCACTACTTTCCTTCAACCTGCAGTCACTACTTATTTTTTTCCTGTCTATAGGGGTTTGAAAAATCAGTCATGTGATTCATGTCCAATCAAATTGCACATAGAAGGTCAATTGCATCATAATGAACTACCTCAACACATGTGCGCTTTATAATTGCAGCAAACTGTTTGAAAGTATTAAAATTGTCCATGAAGATGTTCAAAATCTTTACACGCAATGACCCAGAGACTGTTCAGATGCATGTCACTGATGAGAAGATGATGGATGTTTACTGTATGATGACCGAAATGGCGTGAAGACGTTGCATTTTGTTTGGAAATGAAAATTGGGTTGACTTCAGAACCCAACGTAAGGCTGACCTCAATGTCCAACGTTCAACCTGAAATCAACCAAATATCAACGTCTAATGATTTAACAGCTTGATGTTGTGTGGACGTTACCACTATGATGTCTATCAGACGTTGGATTTTGGTTGCCAAACCTGATAAATAAATGTCAATATTTGACGTCAATATGACGTTGGTTTAAAGAGCCCCTATTACACATTAAAAATTGTCATATTTCAATTTTATGGGTCTCCAACAACATACTGATATGCATGCAAGGTCAAAAAACACTTGCATGGTCTTATAATATGAATTTATTTTTACCTAATTATCCCAGCGACTCCCATATGAATTGTTCAGCGATTCATTTGTTCCCAAACCCCACCTTAGAGCGAAGCTAATCTGCGCTGATTGGACCGATGACAGCCTGTTGCGATTGGTCGACAGCGTTCAGCGCGAGACAGTAAAACGCCCAGCACGGTTTATCAAGCCCCCAGGTCGCCAACATTGGTATAGGATCTGATGGCAGCGGATGCCCAAAACACGATTCATAGTAAACTTACTAACACCACAGTACCCGGTTCTAAGCAGTGGTATTCAGACACCTCAGCGCCGAAAGCAGTGCAGTTAAACACTAGCATATTGCTCTATGACACACACATTCAGTATTAATCCACACAGCAGCAAAAGCTAAACTATTCTGAACCTTGACCGCTGCACGTGTGTAGGATCAGCTAACAGTGGTCATAGCAACGACAAACGGCAGTGGAACGAGCTCACAAACGCGTTTAAATCCATAAACAAAGCAGCACGTCGAGTTTTCAACGTGGCATTAGACACGAAATGAGAATATAAAGAGTTAACCTGATACAGTACAAGCGGTTACAGGTAACAAAACATGTAAATCATGTCTATTTGCAATCATTTCTGTGGCACCTCTTGCCTGAAGTGTTATACAGGCAGCATATATAGGGCTTTACCTGTACTCTGCTTTGCCCAACAATCACATCCCCAGCCGGGGGGTTGTAGCGCTCACCAGCGCTCCTCCTCTGTCCTCTGACAAGCTATCTCTGCGGGCTCCCATCGCGCTAACCCTGAGCCTTTGTAAGCCTTTCCAGTGCTGCGCACCAGCCTGAAGCCCAGCATGCAGCAGCCTGCCTTTGTTTGACAGTGTGCCTAATAAACTGTCCTTATTTTGCCCGCACCCCTGGTGTATTGTCTGTCCATTATAAGATGGAGAAAGAAACTAATCCATGAGCTGTGTAATGATAGATCGGCCATTGTAAGCGTGCAAATTGCTGAACCACTCCTTTCCCTCACACTTCCAATAATATCCAGGTAAGCACAGCGTCTTCAGGATCTGTGTCTTTGCTGCTGTGTTAGTAGGTGGGGCCGCAGGTTTAAATTTGCACGCGCAACAATTATGTTTCGTATCCACGTCACGCCGAAACGGCTGAAGACTCATTATCAAGACGATTCATTTAAACCACTATGAGTCGACTCCTTTTTTTAGATGAATCAATAGTTTTAAACACGGTGCACTTTCAGATTTAAGCCTTAGCTGGATATTTCACTTCACTTAGAGCTGTGTTACACACTACATGAAAGGTCATTATCAAAAAAACATAATAGGGGCTCTTTAAGATGTTGACTCGGCGTTGGATTTTGGTCACTTACTTACACAACCTAAAATCAACCAAATATCAACGTCATTTGACATTATTATTGGACATCAAAATTACATTGTCCTCAGATGCTGGCTGGACTTTGAATTTTGGTCACCTGACATCACAACCTAAATCTAACCTAATATTAATGTCTTATGATGTTGTGTGCCTGCTGGACAATAACTAAATAATACTATTTAGTAACTAAATAACACATCCACAAATTACGTGTAAATGCATCAGCTTTTAAAAGCGTAACACTCACTACTCGCTACTCTTGAGTACTTCAGAAAAGTCTAGGTCTAGTCTAGATAGTCTTTTTATGTACTTTGAGTAATATTTACAACATATACTTTTACTCTACTTGCAGTCTTGCACTACATTTTTAGGCAAGTAATGGTACTTTTACTTCAGTATGATTTTTCAGTACACTTTCCACCACTGCTGAGATGAAATTAAAGCATGAGTTAAGATTTCTAGATCTTTTTCCAGAAAGAAACAGTTTAACTTTTGCCACCAATCTAAGTTCTGCTCTTCACAAAACTGCAAAAGTGGATCAAAAATATTGTGCAGATTGTCGTTTAGGAACTATTACATAAAATGCTATTGCCTATTTTTTTAAAGGGGAGGGGCTGCATGCTATGCCCCGCCCTGTCTTCATGTATTTGTCTAAATTACATCGCACACCGAACAAAGCTGCACATTTCAAGGCAGTTCAGCGAAGCTTTCAAATAACAATGTGGTGCTTATGAAAGGAGCTCTTTTCTTTGATAGTAGGCAATGTAGAGTAACAATATGCACAAAGAGCATCAATCATCTGATGAATGCGTGTTTTGTGTCAGATGTCCAGCCAGGATATTGTGCTGTTTGATTTGGATGGCTTCCCAGGAAGGAGTGACTGTGCCTTGCTTTACAAAACATCATTTTATCAAGCTGGGTTCCACAATAACACTGAAAGCCATGCTGAACTGGGGTCAGAACGCTCACCAAACAAACTCCAGGGGTCCGTCTGACCAAACACCAAACTATTTCAAATGTGGAAATCTTCTCAAGGTAAAAGTTACCTTTATTATCAATCTATTTTTATATCTATCTATCTCTCTATCTCTCTATCTCTCTATCTATCTATCTATCTATCTATCTAGAGTATTTACCCATATATCCATCCATCCATCCATCCATCGTATTTATCTATAAATCCATCCATCCATCCATCCAGAGTATCTATCTATCCATCTATCCCTCCAGAGTATCTATCTATCCATCTATCCCTCCAGAGTATCTATCTATCTATCTATCTATCTATCTATCTATCTATCTATCTATCTATCTATCTATCTATCTATCTATCTATCTATCTATCTATCTATCTATCTATCTATCTATCTATCTATCTATCTATCTAGAGTATTTACCCATCCATCCATCCACCCATCGTATTTATTCATCCATCCATCATCCATCCATCCATCCACCCACCCAGAGTATCCATCCATCCATCCATCCATCTATCTATCTATCTATCTATCTATCTATCTATCTATCTATCTATCTATCTATCTATCTATCTATCTATCTATCTATCTATCTATCTATCTATCTATCTATCTATCTATCTATCTATCTATCTATCTATCTATCTATCTATAGTATTTACCCATCCATCCATCCATCCATCGTATTTATTCATTCATCCATCCATCCATCATCCATCCATCCATCCACCCACCCAGAGTATCCATCCATCCATCCATCCACCCACCCAGAGTATCCATCCATCCATCCATCCATCCATCCATCCATCCATCCATCTATCTATCTATCTATCTATCTAGAGTATTTACCCATATATCCATCAATCCATCAATCCATCCATCGTATTTATTCATCCATCCATCCACCCACCGACCCACCCAGAGTATCTATCTATCCATCCATCCATCTATCTATCCATCCAGAGTATTTATCCATCCATCCATCCAGAGTATTTATTCATCCATCCATCCATCCATCCATCCATCCATCCATCCATCCACCCACCCAGAGTATGTATGTATCTATCTATCTATCTATCTATCTATCTATCTATCTATCTATCTATCTATCTATCTATCTATCTATCTATCTATCTATCTATCTAGAGTATTTACCCATCCATCCATCCATCGTATTTATTCATTCATCCATCCATCCATCATCCATCCATCCATCCATCCACCCACCCAGAGTATCCATCCATCCATCCATCCATCCATCCATCCATCCATCTATCTATCTATCAGTTCTCGTAAGCCAAGACAAAACTAAATATTACTGAATTCCTTGCAATACATTTTGAGCATGGGGGAAGCTTCTGAGAAATGCT
>LR812519.1:60234811-60257311 GCA_903798195.1 Danio kyathit | reverse complement strand
GGAGAAATGACACACATAAAAAAAAAAAAGTACTTCTGCAATCTGAAGAGCAGTTTGAGAAGTTTTGTTACTCCAGCTCTTCATTCTGCCACAGCGAGGGAAAGAAAAGTGCTGTCCTAGTCTGTAATTGGCAGAATGGTGCCGTTTCTGACATCCGCCAGAAAGAAGTTAACAGTGCCACTTTTTTTTTCTTCTTTTCTGTTGTTAAAATACTTCTTCCAGTTCTAGTTTAAGACGTAGAAGTAGTTCAGAGGTTGATTTCCTCTTAGTGTTTGTGGCGTGTGTTTTGTTTTGTTTGATTGAGGATCTTGAGCAGGCGACACAGCAACATTTGAATCAAAAGTAATGTTAGTTTGGACAAGTGATAGTTTAGAGTCTGTATGCCAACTAATGATTTTGAACATTTTTGGGGGATTAAGCAGCTAAACAATTTGAGATACCCAACGTGCTTCAGATAGTGTCTATGAATAAATATGATTATTATTATTATAGAACTTATATTTTTATAGAAATTTGATATTCACAATTTATTTTTTGGAAGACTTTATCAATTTTATCCATGAAGAAGGCATTATTTTTTTTTTGAAACAAAAAATAAAAATAAGTTTCCAAAATGCTTTTCTTTTACAAACATTCTAAGAAAACGCTAAATGATACAAGTGTTTTCATTATTAAAAATAAACGAACAAACTGCAAACAAAAAGCAACAAATCAGAATTTTAGAACTATTTCTAAAGGATAATATGACATTGAAGACTGTCATAGTAATCAATTTTATGGAATAAAATAAATTTACACACAAGCACACGAACACACTCACCGGCCACTTTATTAGGTACACCTGTCCAACTTGTTGTTAACGCACATTTCTAATCAGCCAATCACATGGCAGCAACTTAATGCATTTAGGCATGTCGACATGGTCAAGACGATCTGCTGCAGTTCAAATTGAGCATCGGAATGGGAAAGAAAAGTGATTTAAGTGACTTTGAACGTAGCATGGTTGTTGGTGCCAGACGGGCTGGTCTGAGTATTTCAGAAACTGCTGATCTACTGGGATTTTCACGCACAGAGAATGTTCCGAAAAAGTGAAAATATCCAGTGAGCAGCAGTTCTGTGGACACAAATGCCTTGTTGATGCCAGAGGTCAGAGGAGAATGGCCAGACTGGTTTTAGCTGATAGAACGGCAACAGTAACTCAAATAACCACTCGTTACAACCAAGGTATGCACAAGAGCATCTCTGAATGCACAACACGTCCAACCTTGAGGCGGATGGGCTACAGCAGCAGAAGACCACACGGGGTGCCACTCCTGTCAGATAAGAACAGGAAACTGAGGTTACAATTCTCACAGGACCACCAAAATTGGACAATAGAAGATTGGAAAAACATTGTCTGGTTTGATGAATCTCAATTTCTGCTGCATCATTCGAATGGTAGGGTCAAAATTTGGCATCAACAACATGAATGCATGGATCCATCCTGCCTTGTATCAATGGTTCAGGCTGGTGGTGGTGGTCTAATGGTGTGGGGAATATTTTCTTTGCACACTTTGGGCCCATAAGTACCTTAAGTACACCACAGTCTACCTGAGTATTGTTGCTGACCATGTCCATCCCTTTATGACCACAGTGTACCCATCTTCTGATGGCTACTTCCAGCAGAATAACGTGCCAAGTCAAAGCGCGAATCATCTCAGACGGTTTTCTTGAATATATATATATATTTTGAATCTGTTAATTTAAAATAATTTGAGAAAAGTCCAAGAACCAACAGATATTAGAGGTGGTCAACTGCTCATCTGCGACCTCAAGCATTGCTATTCATATTCATGTTAACAACACTTCATTCACTGATGATAGAGAAGAGCTGATGCAAGATTCCAACTGATAACATGAAAAAATGGTTAGCAAATAAATCTGCACAAGAACAACAGTGAGAATTAACTTGTAGTAAAACGGAAAATGACAGTGATTATGCTGAGAATCTTCCTTACATCAGATCAAATATAGATATAGAAGAGATATCAAAGTTATGATGACTCCCAGAAAGTCCAAAGGAGTAAATGTCTTACGACAAACTGAAAGGGGAAAAAATGTAGAGAGATCTCAGCACAAACACATGTGTCTGCAGCAAACCTGTATAAACAGCTGTGAAATCTAACACGGTGAGCATTTAAGTCGTTGTTTTCATTCCAATCACACTTCTTTTCCCATGTAAATGAAGCTTGCAAAATGCAGAACATACTATTGGCATCCAAAGAAAAGCTGCTGGTAATCAATTCCACTTAAAAGTGATGCCGAGCCATGGATTTGCATTCTGCAAACAGCAAATTGCGTTCAGCGCAGATTTTTTGGGGCGTGCTTGTGCCATTATTGAATTAGCATAATTTCTTTAGTGATTTGGGTGCCAGAACAACAGAAGAGGCGGCATGTGCACAATCACCCGGCAGCAGTTTACTGTAGGCATGTAGAGGCGGTCGAGATGAAGTTCAAACTGAGCATCAGGAGGGGTCAGAAAGGTGATTTAAGTGAGACTGAGCATGGCATGGTTGATGGTGCCAAACAGGCTGGTCTGAGCTTTTAGAAAACTACTGATCTACAAGGATTTTGGCACACAACTGTCTCCAGGGTTATAAATAGCATCTGAATATGAAAAAAATATCCAGCTGTACTGTGGGTAAAAAGGCCTTGTTGATACCAGGGGTCAAAGGAAAATTACCAGATTGGTCTAAGCTGCCAAATAACTACAACAGAGGTTTACGTAATAACAGAAGTTTTATCATTTAAAATGTTAGCATTTTTTGTTATTAATATTTCTTTTTCCTCTGCTGTTGTAGCCCATCTGCTTCAAGTTTAAAGTGTTGTGCATTTAGACGTGTTCTTCTGCAGACTCTCTCTCACACAGACAAACTTACAGTGGTTGTTTACCGTGTTGGGAAAGCAAATTTTTTTTTTTTTTTTTATACTCGAGCCAACTAAGGGTGCTTTCACATATGTGGATCGGTTCATTTGGTCCGGACCAAAGGCAACAAATGATACATTGTAGCATTTTTCTGCCGTTTTGGGTCGCTTTCACACCACACTGATTGCTTTGGTCCGAACCAGTTGAAACGAACCAAAATGCAGTCATGTGACAAAATCTACATCACTCACTGGCCAGATATTATTGAACGCATTTCCTAAACTGCTTTTCAATTGGTCAGAATTCACGTGGAACTACCGCAAATAAACAAACCGGCAGACACACAATGTCGCTGCGCTGGCTGACGCAGTATCCCTGGTCATAGTATACTATGTAGTTTGTATGCATCACTTTAGACAAACTATACATTTCGAGAATGAAGCGCGGCTGGGGCTGGAAAACAATGTTTTAATGCATTGCAATCGGCGAAAGCATTAGGAGAAGGCGTGAAATAATTTAGCTAAACTGCGACATGGTCATCTTTCGGAAATATCACCAATGATCCATCAGGTAATGTTTCTCCCTCCCTCCCTCCCTCTCTCTCTCTCTCTCTCTCTCTCTCTCTCTCTCTCTCTCTCTCTCTCTCTCTCTCTCTCTCTCTCTCTCTCTGTTTAAAACTGTTGGAAAAGCGCTGTCAACAAATATTTTGCCTCCAAACCCCATAAGATAGCGCATCGCACTACGGCAGCTGGATTAGTCCAAAAAGGCGCAGTACTTTTTGCGGTTGGGTCTGTTTTAGTTTGGATCACATTCTCACCACAAGCGAACCGCTCCAGGGTTCGTTTGAAAGCGTACCGAGTTAATATGGAAAACGAGTGCATGTTTTTACCAAAACTAATATTGAACAATTTAATTTGCACAAAGAAATGATGGGGTTCTTCTCTAAAGAAGTTGTTACTCCACCCCGTTTAGAGCATCATTATGGGTGTTTTACATTATAAGCAATGTGGTTTAAACGATAGATCTGCAACAGAGAAACTACAGGTTTTGGGAAACACTCATCACTACATCGTTCTTTTCCCAAACGATGTATCGTACTATGATTGTTCAGCCATGAGTTACGTCATTGTTAGGGAAACGCACCCCAGTTCTGAAGGTAAAAGCTGGTCCAACCTGCAACTACCAAGGTGTACCAAATGAACTGTCTGGTGAGAGTATATTCCCCCCTGTGTATTTACAGTAACGGCGCACACAGTTCATAAAGCTGCTATGTTGGTGAGAAGAAAGCATTTGTTAAAAAAGGAAAAAAACACCTCTCAAATCTCATCCGGACTTCGCCTTGAGGCACAAGAGAGATTCTATGATTCTAAAATTGAACTTTCTTGGCCCGAGCGGTGAGCACTATGTTTAGCGCAAACCCAATGCAGCACATCGCCCTGAGAATATCCGTACGGCGGAGAAAGCATCACTCTTTAGCTTTTCGGGTTGAAAACTCATAAAGGTAGAAGGAGAAATGGATGGAGCTAACTCCAGAAATATCTCATAGGATAAAGTGCTGCAATCAGCAGGAACGCTGGCACTTTAAAGACACTTCATCTTTTCCACAGCACCTGAAACATACAGTAAAAGCCACAACGGAGTGACTTCCAAGCAAAAAAAAAAAAAAAAAAAAAAGGTTAATCGCCTCAAGTGGCCCTGCCAAAATCCAGACATCGGTCTTACTGAGCATCGCTGGAACGATTTAAAGATTGCAGTTGAGGATCGATCCCCATCCAAGCTGATGTAGCCTGGGGAATTGAGAAGAAGAATGGGAAGAGTGATATATTCCACTGTCAAGATGTGTAGCAATGATACGAATCCATAGGTAGGATTGAGTACCGAAAACCCTGTTCTGGACCAAATCAAAAAGCAGATTTCAGTACATAATTGTGATGCCACTTAAAGAATTAGTTAGCCTAAAAATGAAAATTATGTTGTTAATCACCCACCCTCATGTCATTCCAAATGCCTGAGATTTTTGTTAATCTTTGGAGCACAGATTAAGATAATTTAGATGAAATCTGAGAGCTCTCTCATCCTCCATATAGACAGCAAGGTTCCTGACTTGTTCAAAGTTCATAAAAATACCAAAAAGCATCCTCAAAACAGACCATATGACCTTCAGTTGTTCAATATTAATTAGGGCTGCACGATATTTGAAAAATTGATATATATCACGATATTTTATGTTTACGCGATAAATATTGCTATATAAATACTGTAGCTTGACAAGATGGTTTGAATAGCTCTGTTTGACAGCTTTTTTGGAAGTCTAACAGTATTCAGGTACAAAAAATGAATAATCACAATGCAAAAAAATGCTTTTTGTACTTTGTCTTGTTTTTTGTCCAAATATCAAAAGAATTCTAAGTAAAAAAAAATAGTTTTTCCCTAAAACATCCTTTTTGAAGTATGAGCACTCCTCCTTATACTTCAGCCTCCATATCAAAGTTCAAGGTCAAGGTGCTTCAGGATTGGCCAGCCCAGTCACCAGACATGAACATTGTTGAGCATGTCTGGGGTAAAATGAGGGAGGAGGCATTGATGAACTCTGGGAGTCCTGCAAGAATGCTTTCTTTGCCATTCCAGATGACTTTATTACAGTTTTTTTATGATTGCTTACACACTAAAATTAATAGTACACAATTAGCAAAACCTTACATGTAAAAGCAAAACATCAGCCCATATTTGCACAACTATAAGCACATTGCCAACCTCACACTTGTTGCAAAACTCTACAAACACTTAACATACACCACACACAAAGATCTATTATGATGTCACTTCCTTGCGATACCAAAGCACTCACTGTAAAATTACCGCACAGTCCAACCAAATTGGTTCAACACAGTCATCAGGTGTGCAAACACTTTTTTGCTTAATTGTAGACACACCAATCAGGTGTTTAAGCACTATAAAAAGCAGCAGGTGAGTTCTGCGGTCTTCAAGCACAAAGGAAAGAGTAAGACGACGAGGAGGAGGATGAGAAGGAGGAGGTGGAGGAAAGGGAGGAAGAGGAATCAACAGAGGAAGAGGAAGAGATGGAGGCCATGCTGGAGGTAGAAGAAGAGGAGGAGGAAAAGGAAGACAAAGACAAGAAGGTGCTCAAAGAGGACCGAATCTGACAAATGAGATCCGCGCAACACTGGTTGACCATGTTGTCAACCACGGCCTGACGCTGAGGGAGGCTGGACTGCGAGTACAGCCAAATCGAAGCCGATACACAGTGGCAAGTGTGATAAGTACATTTCGTCAGGAAAATAGGTCATGTAAAAATGTCACCATATCAAAAACATCTGCACGGTTTCAGTAACTGCTTACAGTACTGTATTCTATGCAGTATCAGCACTTCTGTTACCTTGTCCAGTGAAATTACTGTACTATTGTTTACTGTTTTTTTTCTACATAGGATTAAGGTTCAGGAATGACAAGAGGGAAGGCCTCCTATTTTCACAGAACAGCAAGAGAAGGAGATAGTAAACATGGTTTTGGCCAACAATGCTATAACACTCAAACAGCTCCAAGCTAACATTGTCAATAACCATGCCAGTTTCAACGATATCTATCAGGTCTCAATATCAACACTGGCACGCATCATTTCGAGTGCAATTCCGAAAGGGTGAAACGACTGCGGCATGATTATGCAGAGGTATGTATTCACTTTAGCAGTGTGATCTTACATACTGCCTCATAATCTTTTATTGTAATATGTAATACTAGATCTAGACTGAACTATTTTTTTTACACAATTTGGCCTGACACTGTTCTTCAGGTAGTTTTACGAATGGATGGAGTGGAGATCCAGCATGAGTTCATTTACGTAGATGAGGCTGGGTTCAACCTGACGAGAACACGAAGGAGGGAAGAAATGTCATTGGCCACAGGGCTATAGTCAATGTCCCAGGGCATTACACATTACTGCCATGCCCATATGGGCCCTTACAACACAGCACTCATACTTACATTCCGGCAGCTAGCTCTCTGCAACTCTCACATGGTCGCCCACTGAAGCCAAGCAGGGCTGTGCCCGGTCAGTACCTGGATGGGAGACCACATGGGAATCCTAGGTTGCTGCCGGAAGTGGTGTTAGTGAGGCCAGCAGAGGGCGCCAACCTGCAGCCTGTGTGGGTTCAAATGCCCCAGTATAGTGACGGGGACTCTATACTGCTCAGCGAGCGGCGTCTTTCGGATGAGACGTTAAATCGAGGTCCTGACTCTCTGTGGTCATTAAAAATCCCAGGATGTCCTTCGAGAAAGAGTAGGGGTTTAACCCCGGCATCCTGGCCAAATCTGCCCACTGGCCTCTGTCCATCATGGCCTCCTAACCATGCCCATATCATAATTGGCTTCATCACTCTGTCTCCTCTCCACCAATCAGCTGGTGTGTGGTTTGCGGTCTGGCGCAAAATGGCTGCCGTCGCGTCATCCAGGTGGATGCTGCACTCTGGTGGTGGATGAGGAGATTCCCCCCTATGTGTAAAGCGCTTTGAGTGCCCAGAAAAACGCTATATAAATGTAAGGAATTACATTCTTGGACCAATTGCACAACATAACAGCAGCAAATCAAATACATTGTTGTCTGGGACAATGTGTCTTTCCACCGCTCTGCTCTGGTTCAGAACTGGTTTCAGCAACATCCACATTTCACCGTCCTATATCTTTCACAACACTCTCCATTACTCAACCCTATAGAAGAGTTTTTCTCAGCATGGAGGTGGAAGGTATATGATCTCCGTCTCCAGGCTGAGGTACCCCTCATCCAAGCCATGGAGGAGGCCTGTGACCAGATGGAGGTAGCAGCAATACAAGGATGGATTCGTCATTCAAGACGTTTCTTTCCAAGGTGTCTTGCTAATGACAACATTGTCTGCGATGTTGAAGTAATTCTCTGGCCAGATCCAGCTAGGCGAAGAGACACTGACTACGGTTACATGGACACCAATAATTCGATTTTTATGTCATTAAGACAATACTCTGATTAAGAGTCTACCATGTAACCAGCTATTTTTGATTGATTTAATCAGATTAAGGCCATAATCGAACTAAAGAGAAATCGAATTAAGACATGTGGAGTATGTCGGTTCTAGTCGCATTATTGAATTGCAGTACATCCATGTAAACACCTTAATCGAACTATTACCGTCATGTAGGACTTTAAGCCTCTTTTTGCGACAGAGTAGTCCACACAGACTCACTCGCACGGCTGATTGACACTCTTTGCACCAACAGAGTCAGTGCAGACCACAGACACCTGCATCGTGAAATGCGGAGTTTTTTCTTTTCTTCCATTCAGCATGCAGTATGAACTTCCATTAAAACAACTCTTCCAGCAGTTCATAGTTGCATCCAGTATCTCGTTTGTCACAGTGGGCATGCATGAAATCTTCGTGAATGAAAGTGAAAGTGCCAAACTGCAGTTAACCACCAGGGGTCGAAGACCACATATACTCGTTTTGAAGTGTTTTCACATGAAAATGCTGAAAAAAATTTAAATGACACTTTCAGTTTTGATCATACAGATATAAGCAATACATCAATCGAATCTGTTAGGTGTCTAGTTTTTTTGGGGTACACTCACAATATCAACAAAATAAGGAAAATAAACAGTGAAGGCACTTTCTCTTTTCTCTCTCCGTGAACTGTTTTTACAAACGCGTCAGTAAAATCTACTGAAACTCCGCGAAAACTAAACACACAGACATGAGACATATATCTAATAGAAAGCTTGAAGTGTCTACCTTTAAATGCAGCAGTGCATGTTGAAAACAAATATTGCTTGATAAAGTAATCAGTATGAAACCAACGCTATGTCTAGCTTCTCTGTCTGAACTCATTATATTTAATGTGACCATGCCCACGAGGCTTTGTTATTACAATAGTCCACATGAGACTCGCGCGACATGTAAACTGAGGTCAGAAAAAAAGGCGGAATCTCTGCGAATACATGAGACATACACATGACAGACATACCTGCATAAAGCTTGGAGGGTGAACTTTCCAACTCATTTTGAAAGCAAATGTTGTCTCGCTAGTCAATCCATACAATTCTCCCGGCAGAGCACGCATCACGCCGGCTCTTCCCACTTCCGCCATTAATACAAACAATGACGTAGGCTGCCCACACCCCCACAGCTCGCTGGCTAGAACGTGACGCATGTTATAAGTGTTATTAATTTAATTTTTATTTATTTTACCGTAGTTGAACCTGTTAAAGTTTGGAAAAGGTTAACTAAGGCTGCAACTATTTGGGCAAAATATATATAAAATGTCTTAAAATATCATTTTAATTATTCTTGTGTTTTGTCATTATGCCAGAGTCATTCAGCAATTGTTATTAAATGCTGGAGTAATGCACAAGAAAGTTTTTATTACAACAGTTTTGCAAACACGTTTTATACCATTTCAAATATTTCCCTCCATTTCTCAGTGAATATAGGCAATGTATTTTGATGCATTTAAACAAAACTGATTTATTAAACATATATTTATTAAAATAAAATTTTAGTCACCATATATATTCAGAAATTGAAAGATAATACAATAAAATTCAAACAAAATATTGAAAAAAAATTACAACCTACAAAATTTTAACTAAATGTAACAAGCATTTAGTTTGGGCTAGCTTTTGCAGATGGACATTGCTTTACAATGCCCTTGATGGGTGAGTGGGGGAGTGGGGGAGTGTTTTTTGTCTCTCCAGGTGTGAATTCCTCATGACCACTGTCACTCACGCATAGACCTGAGATGAGCCAAACAAACTTAACAAAATGTAAATCTTTGTAATGTTTCCTTTGAATGAGAGCAAAAAAAAATGTTTTAAATAATTGTGAAGTAAATATTCTTGCCTACCAGACTGGTTACTCAAAAGTCTTGTTCAGGCACATTTAGTGTGTTTTTTTGGACCTTATTTCAGCTACATTTTTTTCTCCAAATCCTACTAACCACGCATAATATTTTTTTTCTAAAAAACACAAGCATGTACATCAATAATTGTCACATATTGTTGTAGCACAATTTGTGCTGAATACAAATAAAATACATGTTGGCCAATACCATGTAATAAATAGCTGAAATTAGCACAAATGTCAGGGCATGTCAAAACATCTCAGGGGCCCCAAAATCACCTCAGACCCCTGAGGGTTAAAGTCGACAAATTAATAATAAAACACTCGAAATTACATGAAACTCCGGAGGAAATGCACATAGAACGGTGACGCAATGACGTTAATCGAATTATGTGGTATAACATGTAAAACAGGATCATGAAAAGAACATTTAAAAAGCAACTCATGTAAACACCTCAAGCTTATTATTGTCTTAATTAGATTAAGGCAAATAATTCGATCACTGATGTCCATGTAAACGTATTCAATTACTAGAGGTTTTTTTTTTTTTTTTTTTTTTGTAATAGTAAACTTACAGTACAATACGTAAAGTGACATGTTGTTACAGTACGATGAATCTCCATGTCAACATTTTGGGCATTTTGAGAAATAAATTAGTTTCTTCGATGTGCAACATTGGTCTTGTGTTCCACATAATCGTTTTGAGTAGGAAAACATGAAGGAATTAAGTTAACTTATTTACTAATTTAAGTAGATTGAACGTAAGACAATTAAGTTGTCCAAAAAAAAAAAACACAAAAACGTATGAATAATGTTGTTTCAGCACATTTTAAACAAGTTTGAACAAACAACAAACGTAATTTTTCAAGTGAAGGACTGCCAACTATTCTGGCATATGTTTTACGCAACAGATGCCCTTCCAGCTGCAACCCAGTACTGGGAAACACCCACACTCATTCACACACACACACACACACACACACACACACACACACACACACACACACACACACACACACACACACACACACACACACACACACACACACACACACACACACACCACCAGAGATGACAAAAGTACACACATCCTTTACTTAAGTAGAAGTACAGATACTCATGTTTAAAACGACTCTGGTAAAAGTAGAAGTACTGACTACA
This sequence comes from Danio kyathit, assembly GCA_903798195.1. Lineage (NCBI taxonomy): Eukaryota > Metazoa > Chordata > Actinopteri > Cypriniformes > Danionidae > Danio > Danio kyathit. The sequence continues at coordinate 60,246,361 of LR812519.1, read as the reverse complement.
CTTTTGTACTTAAGTAAAAGTAAAGAAGTACCGCCTGAAAAATGTACAAAAGTAAAAAGTACTAATTTCAACCACAGTCCAAAGACATGCGGTATAGGCGAATAATAATTCAACTACATTTGCAGTAGTTTATAAGTGTGTGTGTGTGTGTGTGTGTGTGTGTGTGTGTGTGTGTGTGTGTGTGTGTGTGTGTGTGTGTGTGTGTGAATGTGAGTGTGTATGGGTGTTTCCCAGTACTGGGATGCAGCTAGAAGGGTATCCGCTGCGTAAAACAAATGCTGGAATAATTGGCGGTTCATTCTGCTGTGGCGACCCCCTGATAATTCAGGGACGAAGCTGAAGGATAACAAGTGAGATACTGTAGGTAGGTAATCATCCTGACACAAACTCGGTGTTCAGCATGTAGTTTTGCCGCTGTTAGATCAAAAATAACAGCTGCCATTCATGTTGATTTTTTCTTTTGCTAAAATAAATACTTATCAGATATGACTGTAAACAATTTTTTTGCATTAGGCTAAAGCTTCTTATTCTCTTCAGAGAGTAGCTCTCATATATAACCTGCTATTTCAGTGTTTTTTTTTTCAGGTATTGTGGTTATTTTATTTAATGAATAAACATTAATTCTGTTACAGTTTTTCTCAGTCACTTTGGTCCATTTCTCAGATCAGAATTGAAATTCTCAAAACTCCCTGTTCAGTCTTTAGATCATCATTGTGTCACTTGTGCACATCAGAAAGCAGTTTCTCATTATGAAGAAGTTGCAAATGCTTTTGTTCATCCATGCAAATGATTATGTCCAATTCTCTGATGTTTCCTATATTATCAGTTGCTGATGTCATGTTGATCAACATGTATTATTTTATCTCTGTTGAATAGTCTCACCCCCGCAACATTTAATCGTTCAAATGCCTGAACAAGTTGTCTTAATATTTGGTCATAATGCATTTTTTACATTTCTCCCAGGTGAATCTTGACTTTTTCTAATAAAGGTCTAAAAGGAGGTTGTCCTGTTCACATTTTTACTTTTGTTTTTTCTTTGTGCTATGCCGTGCTCTCTTTTCCTTTCTGTATCAGAATGACATGATCTGGCGACAAATTACAGTACAAACAGCAAAAATATTGCCATAGTTTACACCAGAACAGCCCTCCAGAGTGCACCGTTATTGACAACATGACTACTAAGTCATTTGAGTCTTATTCTTATACAACGACACAAGGACATGTCATTCTGACGCCACTGACATGTTGACTGTCACAGAAATTTAGTTTTGAGGGATGAACTGAAGGATTTTGAGCAGGAGACTGGCTTTTGCAGGTAATCCATGGTGTTTTGCTATTTATACGTGTTTTTTTGAGAAATGCACTTTGTCCTACTGTTTTACAAATTTCAGTTCTGATCTGAGAAATGTGCCAAAGTGACTAAGAAAAACTGCATTACATTTATTCTATGCTAAAAGCAACATACACAGGTAAGACAGGTAACATACACATAAATTGCCCAGGGGTGCGTTTCCCAAACAACGACGTAACTTGCTGCTGAACTATCATAGTGCGATGCATCGTTTGGGAAAAGAACTATGTGGTGACGAGTGTTTGCCAAAACCCTTAGTTTCTCTGTCGCATATCCATGGTTTGAACCACGTTAGTTACAACGTAAAACGCCCATAATGATGCTCTAAACGGGGTGGAGTAACTTCTTTAGAGAACAACCCCATCATTTCTTTGTGCAAATTATATTGTTTTACACAAACACACATTTAAAATAAAATCCAATATTAGTTTTGTCATATATTATATCATATAAATCATAAATAATCAAATAATGAGGCTATTATGAGGCTCCTATTTTAATAATAATATTAATGATGATGATTATTATTATTAAGTAGGATATTGTTTATTTATTTTTTGAAAAGTCTGAAAAGTCTTGAAAAGTTTTAATTTGAGCACGTGCAAACCACTGCAGATATGCTCTAACCAGCAGGCCCATGTCATATACAGTACAGATACTTAATAAATAACCTACTATAAATTAAAAGGATTAACGTATGCTATGTTTTTTTTTGTTTTCACAAGCTTTGGAGATGTAACAAATTCCGCTTTTAAAAAATAGTCACCTATAGCTTTTGTCATGAGGCTGTGTTCAAAATGACATCAAAGTTTTCAAAGTGCACTGCAAAGGGAGCACAATTGTAAACATGAAGATCGCTAAAACTGAACTGTAAAAATACTCTGAAAGCAAATTACACCTAAGAGAGATGACCTTAATGCTTTTTTATTTTTAATAATTCAAACTTTGAATGTTAGAATGTTCTAAATGAATAGGGCATAGGGGGATAAGTGGGAATAGAACACAGCCATTACAAATTCTGTATTAGAAAATATAAACTCATCAGAAATAAAGGAAATAAACCGCAATGGATACATTTTTTATAAAGTATTTGTTTTAGTCCTAAATGTACAAATCTTTACAAAAAGCACTACTTTCGCGGTATTAGAATGAAAGACCAGAGAAAGCCCGTGCAGTATGATCGGAAGTGGACAAAAGGCTTAAGCATTTAACCAGCATGTTTTTGACTGGAATGTGTCTCGTTTACCTGTGATCCGAACGAGCAAAAGTTGTCTTATTACCGTGTAAACAGGGCAGCATCAGTCATGTTAAATTCGCCGACTCCCTCTGTCACTGCGCAGTAATCCTAGCCTTTCTCATAGTAATCTTTATGAAGGGCTAGGCCATGTACGGTGCGCGATAGGCTTGAAGAAGCCGCGCGCTGCAGCACGCAGGCGCGCAATGAGGAAAAAGAGACTGACTGCATCAAAAATGCGCTCATATTAATGCGCAATGATAAGAAATAATATAGATCGCGCCACCAAACACATAAAAACGAAAGTAACGACTGTGGTTTAAAAAATGTAAGAAGTAGAAAGTACAGATATTGGTGTCAAAATGTAAGAAGTAAAAGTAAAAAGTAGTCAAAAAAATTAGTAGTGGAGTAAAGTACTGATACCAGAAAAAACTACTTAAGTACAGTAACGAAGTATTTGTACTTCGTTACTTCCCATCTCTGCACACCACACACACCACACACACCACACACACACACACACACACTATCAGCGTTTTAGCTTTCAATTCACCTATAGCGCATGTATTTGGACTGTGGGGGAAACCAGAGCACCCGGAGGAAACCCATGCCAACACGGGGAAAACATGCAAACTCCACACAGATATGCCACCTGGCCCAGTCGGGACTTGAACCAGGGATCATCTTGCTGTGAGGCGATGGTTCTAACCACTGAGCCACCGTCAAGCTCATGTAATTTCAAACTAAGAAGTCTTGTTTTGGAATCTTCACCAAAGTTAAAACAAAATAGAGAACCATTTTTTTTCATAGTCAAAGGTTGAGCAGGGCTTAATTTAATCTACAGAGTTGTGATTGGGTTATTACAAGTGGGCGATGTGTACTATAATGAAGTTGTTTTATAGGCAGAGCTAGTACAGTAATTACATTCTGAGGAAACAGTATAATATAATTTCTTCAAAATAACCTGATGAACTATGCAGAATAAGACTGGAAACATGTATTAGGCAGATATAAAGGGTCAGTGGGCTAAAATGTGGACAAATGAGGAATGAATTAATGTAGATGAGAGCCAGCGCTGGTCATTTGTTATACAGGAGGGAAGGTTTTTTTTTTGTCTCGGGTCTGCAGTGCATTGACTTGTGCAGTAGATGGCACTGGATATATGCTGAAATCATAAATGCTTGTGCTTTAACTAGAGAAGAGCAACTCATGTTTTGTAGATTCTCTTGAAGGAAACTCCTCTTCTTTTGGGGATGAAAGCACAGGAGAATGAGCTCCCATGATAGCACACAATATTACAGGAACAGATGCTGATGGGGTTTAATTATTGCTCAGCATCAACATAGTAGTCAATTATTTGTGTCCATTAAAATGTATACATAACGCAAGCATCAACAGAAACAAAAGTAAACCTGAAAGCTGAACTAAGCGCAGGTGGATTAACGTTTTTGGATAAACAATCATGTTAATTAACCCTTGTGCTGCTTTTTTTATGAGAACCGAAATGCAGATTCTCCATATCTGTGTTTTATAGGTTTGGAATGTCGTGAGAGGAGAAAGCCTGCAATATGTAATATGTAAAAATATGATATTTTTGCAGGTCATGAGGGAGAGAAAGAAATCCAAACTTGCAAAATGTAGTATTCAAAAATAGATGTGACTTTTTGCAGTCAGGAACATCATGAGGGAGGATGGGGAGGAGAATTGGAGAGTTGGAGGAGAAGAAGAAGATTCTAATTGTGTAATTTTTACAACAGTTTAACGGCATAATCGTGTATATAAAAGGAAAATCAAACATGGAGTCTCAACAACCCTTTTGTATGATCAACTACTTTCTTCTACAGTTCATACGTATCTGCAGCTGACGTCAGAACAGCAGAAACAGTTATCAACTCACCAACGTCTCTTTAGAGCTAGTATTTAAATGATTATCTTGCTTAATGTCTAAATTGACGACAAACCAGGTAATTTTTTCTGACATTTTAAGATTTTAAGGCTGAATGGCATGAATCATCTACAGAGATTTCCCAGTATTTCTCTGTTGCAATCTGGATATCACAATAATTAACCCCGAAAAAGTCAAAGCAAAGCAAACACTAGCAGATTACTATGGTATACAGCACTACAACATACAAAAGAGGGAGATCGACTTATTATGTCAATTACTGTACCTGTTTTATAATGATTTGATCAGCTGTAGTTTGAAATTCGAAAAGAAAACGTGAAGTTTTTCTCCCCTAAGTTCATATTATGTGGTCTCTAGTGGTGGTCAACCATCAATTTCCAAGCATGCTGATGGCTGTCGACATGCTGAATGTTTAATAGTTTAATGACGAAATTATAAATATTTTAAAATAGGCTTTATCCTTATTAATAAACTGCATATTTGCAATCTAAACAACTACATTCTCGACTAAAAAGCTTCAAAAGTACATTATGTTGTTCAACAGTGCAATATTTGTCAGACTGTAGTGTGTTGTTCACTCTTCTGCTTGTTGCTCTATATGGGTGGAGTAATACACAAGTGTTACTGCTGTTACTGCAGAATATCACATGGCCGTATATATATATATATATATATATATATATATATATATATATATATATATATATATATATATATATATATATATATATACATACATATACAAGGTTTCCGCTACATTCATTCATTCGTGGCGGGCCGCCACGCCAAAATCCATCCCGCCACGGCTACATTACAGCTTCTTATTTAAAACATTTAGTCGTGTTTTTTATAGCGGATTATAATCGCACCAAAACATATTAGAGGTAAACATCGCAAACTTTTCTGTAACCGTAGTAGTGCTGTGCGCTATTTGTTCAAGGTGACATGCTGACTGACTCTCTGACAGACTGACTGACAGGTGCGTGAGTCTAGCAAACACCGCGTAGCTTTCAGTTAAGATGAACACAGTTTCCATAAGTATACTTTATTTATAAAGGTCAATGGCTCTGCATACAATGACTTTATTTTGCTGGAGTTTATGGCTGTTTCGTTTTACTTCAGGACGCGTTAATGTCGGAAAACGCACAAAAACACACTAAATCGTGCTTCAGCAGCGCTTACTGGAGAGCGGACGAGAAGATCTGCACTTGAACGTGTAAATTTGAGTGCGTGCAAGAAGTTCTGTGCTCGAACAGAGGAAATCGGCGCGCAAGCAAAGAGATTCGCATGCTCGTATTACATGAATGCTATCTCGACTTGTTATACTGCGTGTAATATTTGTCTTTGAAATAGTTGGCAGATCTGTGTAAAAAAAAGTCTTGCCGCCACTGCTGGAAAAAATCCTAGAGGAAACACTGATTGATATATATATCAATTTATATATATATATATATATATATATATATATATATATATATATATATATATATCAATCAGTATATATATATATGTGCCAGGGCCCAAAATGCCAGGGCTGATTTTTTTTTGCCCCAGTCCAGCCCTGCCTATACCCTCCACCATACAATCACCCCCCCCCCCCCCAAAAAAAAAAAAAAAAATCTTAAGAAATGTTTTGCTTGAACTCATTTTAAATAAGTAGTTAATAAGTCATTTTCATTCAGTGTGAGATAGGCCTATACAGTATATTACACTAGAATAGATAAACTCACATCTTGAATGTGAAAAAAAACAGGAAAATTAGCGAAAATCCTGAGTGTCCCTTCATCCATTCATTTGGTTAGCTCCACATCTTCTGACTGGCAAGATTTCTAGGTCTGTCGGCCAAGTCTTGCATCAGCTCTCCCTCTACATACTCTAAAAGCTGCAGGAAAAAAAAAATCTCCAACTAGCCAGAGGTTAGACTGGTCTGTTTTGACAATTTGAGAGCAGGGTTTTGGGCTCTACAGCTAGTCAGGCATGGAGACCAGCTGGCAGATCAGTTCAGAACCAGCTTGGCGGGTTGGTTCAACCACCTGTCGGGCAACTAGACTTGTGTCAGGGATGCTCATTAGTGAACAGAGTGTCAAACTCCAGAGTAAAGCAGAGTTCAGGACCACCAGGGGCTAAACGGAAACACTAAATAAAAAATAAATGTGACAATATTACAATACTAAAGGTTTAGAAGAGTCTCGAAGTACATGCGTTCCTACACTCTAGAAAATGCCAGGTTATTTAAACCCAAATTGGGTAAAAGATTAACTAAAAAGGGAGTTGAGTCAGTCCCTAATAAACCCAGAATTGTATTGAAATAAGCCAGCATTGTTTAGAGTGTAATGAAAATTTCTCTTTATACACATAATTGCATATATATTGCATGCAAATTCATTTCATTTCAGCATGGAAATATTTTAAACTTGAAATAAATAATACTGATAGTTTTTTTTTTTTCAGGTAATGCTTAAAACTTATGTAATGCCTAAAATTGGGAATTAATAATTTATTATTTGTTGTGTGTTTCTTTCTCTTCTATTTTTTTTCAAATAGAAACATGTGAAAATGATGTAAAATGATTATATATATATATATATATATATATATATATATATATATATATATATATATATATATATATATATATATATATATATATATATAATTTAGATTTACTAAAGTAGTTAATGGGAATTTTAAATTAAATTAAATTAACCCTTTCATGCATGGTGTCCACATTTGGACAGTTCATTTAACTTAATTTAAGGTTCATTAATCATGGTAATTTCCTCCAAACCACTTGAGGGCAGTGTCAGTAGACTGTCAGCAGTATTGTCACAGTGGCTACTCTCTAGCATTCCAGTTATTCTTTGCTTGATGACATCATTAATCCAAGATGGCTGACAGTGATGGCTGTGTGCTAAATGCCTCAGGCATATCTGTAAAAAACTTTTATTCAAGGAGGTAAATTGAGGTGAAAAAAAATCAGTATGTACAGTAACATACAGTGTGTACAGTACAGTAAAGTATGATGAATTGCTAGTTAGTAATTTATAAAATAAAATTTAGGGTAAGATTTAGTTTTTATTCACCAAAAACCAACTGTCCACGTATGTGGACATCATGCAACAGAGGAGTCAGGTTGCATAAAAGTCCTTTTTTCTGTAACCTGCTAGTATGTCTATTCTATTTTTCAAAGATGTTATAACTTGTCTTATATTGTAATTAAAAAAGACATTTAACAAATATACCAACATAAATAGTCAATTAAAATTACATATTACAGCATTAAACGGCAATTTTACACATTCATACGGAAACAAATTTGCATTTTGCCTTCTAAGCAGGGAAAGAATAGGTAAAGAAGTCAGTTGACAGCGACAACAGTGATGAGTGTGCCAGTAAATAGCATACCCATACTGCAAACGTTTTTGCATATGTAACTACTGTTATTATTGTTCCGACAATATGTGTTTTATTTTTATTATATTGTACTATTTTTGTTTTTAATAAATGAGCTGATATGAATAGAATAGCGGCCCATTAAAAAAACACAATATTCCATATAGTCAGCTATGTCTTTATGTTCCATTTTACACCTTTGTTGCATGGTGTCCACTAGAGATGCCACAATACTCAATACAATATTGAATCATTCGGTACAACATCCACGGTTCAAGTCTACGAGCTGAGATGAGGAAACTCCTCCCCGCAAGTAAATATTCAATCACTATGCTCTAAAGTTAGGGGGCGCTTCACCATCATTCCACACTTTAACATGGCGAGCGGCAGTGAAGTGAGGGAGCAATAAGAGGAAGCGCCGGTGTCTTTCAAATCCACGGTGTTGGGACATTTTGGTTACATGTATAGACTAATCGAACGAAAACACTTCCAACATGACTCCACATCTGCGGCGCCATCACCCAGCAATATCACAGTCTGAAGGCAGAACAGCAGAGAAGGTAATAAAGACCTCCATAAAACAACAATCCCTCACTGAATCCTTCCAGCAAACATATCCAACTGGTTCCGAAAGACATATAAAAATAACAAAGGCAGTGTTAAGTTTAATTAAGGTGGTTTATTTATATTTACTGAAGTACAAATGTGTTTATTTGAAATGGTCAATTTATGTTCATTAACTTCACATGCAAGTTTATTTTTAAAATGTAGGAATTTATGTGTTGCCCAGTTTGTACATAGGCTACAAGCAGCTGTAAGATTTCAGTGTTCATTTTTTTATTATACAATACACTAGGAACTAGTGTACCTTTCTTTGCTTTGAAGTAAAATAAAGGAGTATTGCAATAAATAGTTTTTATTTTTTTTCTCTTTCTTACTGTTCCTATTGCCTAAGCATAGAATAACAATAAAAAAAAAAACACTTATGTGTTAAGCCATCAGAACCGAACCGAAAACCGTGTTAAAAAAACCGAGGTATGTATTGAACCGTAAGCTAACTGTATTGTTGCATCCCTAGTGTCCACATATGTGGACAGTTAAATAATTTTTAAAGGGTCACGAAACACCAAAACACATTTTTTGAGATGTTGACAGTCATATATGTGTCCCACACTTGGTTGTTTTTGTGTTATTTCGAGCAAATTCGTAGTTCCGGTTTGAAACGAATTTTTGAAGCTGCGTCACGGCGATTAAAGCCTTGTGTGTATTCCAGCATGGAGACTGAATGTCTGTACCTGCGAGTGCATCGTGACGTTTCTGAGTGTGCAGCATTAATTCATGAGAAAGACTTGGTTCAAACCAATCAGCGCGCTCTATTGTGAATGAGATGCACCTTCATTAATATGCATGATAGCTTCGAAGACGTTGTGTTGCCAAAACAAGTGGAGAAACAAGAATTTGGAGACACGGGTCGTCAGTGTTGCGTTTATAAATGTGCTGCAACAAAGGTTTTGTTTTCATTTCCCCGCTATGAGAGCGCAGCTGGACTCACGTGTGGATTACAATGCAAGCGACAGAAATATGTTAATAAGGAACATTTTTTACCCGAGAGCTTTTCGCATCTGAAAATGGTGAAATCCAGATTTGCTCATCTCCTTTTAAAAAAGACGCGGCTCCAGTTGGTGTTGATTGTCCTGTCCCTACAGATTTGGTAAGTGTGTGATCAGTGTCTTTGTTTGTTTATTCAGATGGCAAAGTTAGTATCATCAGCAGTACTCTTTCAGTTTTTAAAGACATACCTTAGTCAAAATGATTTAGTTACTAAGTTCACAGTACGTTACTATCACATTATGGACTGAAAGATCCGCTGTAAATGCTGCTCTCTGAATGTAAACATGTAAACACTTTAATCAAACTATTACCGTTGTGTAGGATTTTCACTGCATTTTGTGACAGAATAGTCTATACACACACGGTTTTCTGACACTACCTACCGAGTTCAGATAATTTTTTCATTGTTCATGCATGAAAGGGTTAAATGTGAGGAAAAAGCATGTACATTTTATTTTATAAAAATGCCATTTATGATAATACAGATGTTCAGTACTTCTTCAACATACCCATTTCAACAATACCTGCCATTTTTTCCACAAATTACCTAATTAAATGCCTCATGCCACATTTAATATCCCGAATTCTGCAGTTTTGATCCTGATAAACTCACATGCACTCACACAAACACGCACAAAAACAAAGACAAACCCACAAAAGCGCACACAGACACACAAACAAACACACAGACACAACACACACACACAAACAAACAAACAAGCACATGAAAGCGCACACACACACAACAAAACACAACACAACACACGCACACATAAACAAAGTCACACACACACACACACACACACACACACACACACACACACACAAAAACAATCAAACAAACACATAGAAAACAAACACACACAGTCAACACACACATAAACAAACACATACAAACCAACAAACAGACACACCCAAACAAATGTGCACACACAGACACAAAAACAACAACAACACACACACACACACACACACACACACAAAGACAAACAAACACACACAAATAAACAAACAAACACACAAATGCACATGCATGCACACACACACACACAAACAAACACACAGACGCACACACACAAGCAAACAAACACACAAAAAGCAATCACACACAAACACAAACAAACCCGCACTGTAAAAAAAGTTGACAACAGACCCAAATAAACACACATTCACAAACACACACACACAAACAGAACATACTCAAACACACACACAAACAAACACAAACACACTAGGGTTGGGCGATGTTGAACAATTTAGCATCGTACGATGTCTAATGTGAAACATTGCGATGGACGATGGCATCGTCTTCATAGGCGGAGGTGAATTAATTATTTATGAATAATTAATTAATTCATAACAAATTAATTATTTGTAGCCTACCGTTTCAACTACAGTACCTGACCCGCATGGTTTTTGTTTTACCCATAAGAAAATCATAAATAAATAAAGATAAGTTACACACAAATTACCACCAGGGCCGGCGCGTCCATAGAGGCGACCTAGGCGGCTGCCTAGGGTGGCAAAGCAGTCAGGGCGGCGTCCGCGGTGCGTCTCCCCCCCTTCGCTTTCGTCCGCAACAAACCCTGCATCATCTCATCGCCCCTCGGTCTTCAATTTCGTCCGCGACAAACCTCGCATCATCTCAACACCCAGCTTCGCCGCCCCCCTCCCCGCCGGCTTTTTCGGATTGAAGGTGGCATAACTTTCGGTTTGAGGGCGGCATTCTCCTGATTACCACCTGTCAATCACTTTTTTTCGCGAGACTCTGGCATGAGTAGGCAGAGTGAACTGTGTTATTATAATGACGTCCACAAATTTGGTTGGTAAAAAAGGTGCACAACCAACAGTATCTGAGGTTTTCACTAAAATGACTAAGTACAAGCGTGAAAGCGAAAGATTGAAGCAGTGTACTGATGCTGTGACACGTTACCTGATAGATTCAAAAGACTGAAGAGTCGTTAGATAGAGACGAGATTAACTAAATATCACGTTTAACAGCTGTAGTGAGATGCGATCCAGCGGTACATCTTTGATAAACTGTCCGACGTACAC
>LR812519.1:60082311-60229811 GCA_903798195.1 Danio kyathit | reverse complement strand
CACACACACACACACACACACACACACACACACACAAACAAACACACATTATGCACACGAACACACGCAAACACAAACAAACAAACACATAAAAACAAACTCACACAATCAACACACACACACACACACACATACACACACACAAACAAACACACATTATGCACACGAACACACGCAAACACAAACAAACAAACACATAAAAACAAACTCACACAATCAACACACACACACACATACACACACACAAACAAACACACATTATGCACACGATCACACGCAAACACAAACAAACACATAAAAACAAACTCACACAATCAACACACACACACATACACACACACAAACAAACACACATTATGCACACGAACACACGCAAACACAAACAAACAAACACATAAAAACAAACTCACACAATCAACACACACACACACACAAACAAACACACATTATGCACACGAACACACGCAAACACAAACAAACCAACACATAAAAACAAACTCACACAATCAACACACACACACACACACACAAACAAACACACATTATGCACACGAACACACGCAAACACAAACAAACCAACACATAAAAACAAACTCACACAATCAACACACACACACACATACACACACACAAACAAACTCACATTATGCACACGATCACACGCAAACACAAACAAACACATAAAAACAAACTCACACAATCAACACACACACACATACACACACACAAACAAACACACATTATGCACACGAACACACGCAAACACAAACAAACAAACACATAAAAACAAACTCACACAATCAACACACACACACACACACACAAACAAACACACATTATGCACACGAACACACGCAAACACAAACAAACCAACACATAAAAACAAACTCACACAATCAACACACACACACACACACACATACACACATTATGCACACGAACACACGCAAACACAAACAAACCAACACATAAAAACAAACTCAAACAATCAACACACACACACACATACACACACACAAACAAACACACATTATGCACACGAACACACGCAAACACAAACAAACAAACACATAAAAACAAACTCACACAATCAACACACACACACACATACACACACACAAACAAACACACATTATGCACACGAACACACGCAAACACAAACAAACAAACACATAAAAACAAACTCACACAAACACACACACACACACACATACACACACACAAACAAACACACATTATGCACACGAACACACGCAAACACAAACAAACAAACACATAAAAACAAACTCACACAATCAACACAATCACACACACACATACACACACACAAACAAACACACATTATGCACACGAACACACGCAAACACAAACAAACAAACACACAAAAAACAAACTCACACAATCAACACACACACACACACACATACACACACACAAACAAACACACATTATGCACACGAACACACGCAAACACAAACAAACAAACTCACACAATCAACACACACACACACATACACTAACAAAGACACACCCAAATAAACGCATAAACACACACAGACACACAAACACAAAACACACACACTGTAAAAAAAAAAGTTGACAACTCAAAATTTTAAGGCAACTTGCTGCAGAGCTTCTTTGAGTTGTCTCAACTTAAACCCAGTCAAGTGCAGTACTTGGGTTTAAAGTTGAGTCAACTCAAAAAAGCTCTGCAGCAAGTTGCCTTACTATTTTGTCCATTTTTTTACACTGCACAAACACACACACATACTCACATACATACATACACACACATTAGTGGGCAGAACTCATTTTACACAAACATTGCCTGCAGTATCCGGCCATTTCTACACATCGAATGTTCACCGCAAAACAATTAATGATGAAAGCAAGCGCTCATTAAGAGCCATGTTCTCATTACAGCCAATGATTAAGTGTTTGTTATTTATGCCATAACTGTAATCCCACACCCGCCGTGCATCTCAGCTCCACGCCGCACATCCAGGTTATTTATTTATTATATTATTTATTTCCATAAAGACGATAGCTGTAATTCGAGGGGAGCAGGGCTTGTATAATAGCTTGTAATGTTTTAAATGTTGTTCTCAGTTATCCCTGAGCTCTGGCAGATGGAAGGCACGCAAAGACACATCGTCTCCGGGGTGGGACTCGCAAAGCTATTTACACATTTCCTTTGCCAAACGGAGAGAGTAATTATCTGTCTCAAAGAGAAATCAATCCGATGGCATGGAAGGCCTCCAAAGGCGCAGCGGCAATATGAAAACTACAAACGATGATGATGAAAAAATGAGCTGTACGTGGACGAGCGGCGGTGGTGGGTTTTTATTTTTTATTTTATTTCCAGTGACTGTTCTTTGGTTTGAAGCTTAGCAGAGAGTCTGTCTCTGAGTAGCGTTAGCATAGCGCTTTAAAGCAGCGGCACACTGAACATGGCAGATGGGACCTGGCTCTTATTAAATTTAAACAGAACAACAACAACAACAACAAAATACAAAAAAAAAAATCTCTCTCGTAAAATGTTCTTATTCAGGGTTAAATGAGGTGAGAATAAGGGCGTACTCACACTATGCTATCCGACCCGTGCACAGGCCCGTTTCCCGGATCGTTTGAGATGTGTGAGTGCTCTGAATCGGGCTCAGGCATGGTTCTCTTGGCCGGCCCTGGCCCGGTTGGAAGAGGTGTGCCAGAGCGCGGTTCACTTGGTCTTTGGCGCCGTACGCTTGTGTGTGAGTGCAAAACGCACCTGAGCCCGAAACTGAAAGCGAGACGTGACTTTTAGGGGACTGTTTGATATGGATTTATTAATCATTCTTACTGTTCAATGAACGCAAACTGTCGTAGATTATTAAAGATGCAAACCCCTCACTGCACGACAGCTACACCTTCAGCTAACCTCCTAATTCCTGCAGCACGAGGACTTTATGATTGTTTACGAGCATCAAAAGTGGCTGATCTATTCGGCAAAATATTGACTGCGTGTCACCAAACGACTTAAGCGATATAACTTAAGAAATCTCCACTGTGATTATCATCGATGACGTAAGCGTGCCCAGGCCCGAATGTAATGTGAGTGCGGGCCGTCGGGGGAGACGGGAGGGGGGACAAGCGTGCTTTGGGCCGGTTCAAGGCAACTGTACATAGTGTGAGTACGCCCCAAGTTGAAATGTAGATTTGAACAACATAAGAACAGAGTAAAAGCATTAAGTAAAAATAAGACAGACAAACCCTAGAGATGCAAAAACTTCAGTAATAAAAATAACATAATGCAATTATGGCCCAATCCCAATTTTATTTTTGTACCCCTACCCTATCCCCTTCCCCTTGACCCTTAAAACCGAGTGTGAAGGGGAAAGGCTTCAAAATTTACCCTAAGAAATGGGACAGTACTACAGCTCCTGCACACGTCATCGTATGTCATCGCGTTCTCCTGCTTCATATGAGATCAGACGATCACGACTGCTGTAGTGATTCCAGTTGCTTTATTTTTTGGTATTTATCTTCAGGAAATCACTGAAGGCATATATTATGTTATCATAACGATCTAATGTGGCAATAAGATCGTAACTGTACTGCGCATTTACACAGTGGCTATATTCAGCAATGTAAACACACCAAAAACAACATTAACATTATAGCAGACACTGTGAAAAGCTCATTCGCAGCCACTAGACTTTTCTGACAGGGGATTCGAGTGTCATCGAGTGACAGAATGTTGTGGGACTGCTATACAGGAGTTGATATTATTATGGATTATAGATTGTGAAATTTAGCGGTTTTTATTTTAGCTTTTTTAAGCATGACGGAAAAACACGAACGGCGTTATGAATATATTAAAACATGTGCTTGTTTGTTGTAAAAATTTGTAATAATGACAAAAATACTAATTTGTGGATCTCCTTACTTCCGGGTGCAGCGTTCCTGCCATTGTGGCTGGTGTATAAAATCTTCTTACCCCTTGGTTTCGAGTGTAGTCCTGAAAAATCGCTATTCAAAGGGCTATCTACCCCTTCCCCTTAGCCCAACCCCTTCGAGCTAAAGAGAATTGGGACACCCCTTCATGGGAATGCGCAAAACGAGGGGTAGGGGTAAGGGGAAGCGCTAAGGGAGCTGATTGGGCCTAAGTGGCAGTAACTAGAACAATGAAGTTGCAGTAAAAAGAACAAATTAAGTTATGAGAACTATAAAAATTAAGTTGCAGTAGAAAACAAATAAATTGCGACTACTAGACAAATTAAATTGTGGTAGCTAGAAAAATTAAGTGTGTTTTTAATCCTGTGAATCGATTCCTTTGTTCCGAAATATGGATTAAAATTGATACAATGTTGCTCTTTGTTCTTGGTGCGGTTCACTTTCACACGACAAAGTTTCTAAACGGACCAAAATAGCTAAAACAAGTCATGTGTGAATAAACTCTCCTCACATTGGTCAGAGTTTCAGGGTTTATTTTGCGCTCAGCTGTCATGCGTTCTTGTTTTAATTTGTGGCGATGAGCAATAAGACATAAGCGAATGTGGTGCTTTAATTTTGAATGGTGACACCCACAGACATTGTCACCAAATATAAATCAGAGGTAAGACTTTCTCATACATAGCCGTTGGCTAGAATTATGCATTATAGGCTTTACATTATAGAGAGAAATAACAGATAACCCAAGACTGCTGTTCGGTCAATTTTCCTTACGGATAAACAGCTCTCGTTAATACTGTAGCATGCTTTCACGTTTGCATTTCACATGAAACGCACATTTACCGGTACGAATGACATCCCACCTTACTCATAATTCTCTCTTCATATAGCCGTATATATAGCCTGGTTCGGATCGTATTACTTTCTCACAACAATCAATCCGCTCCAGAGTTCCATTTCAATTGAGCTGAGACCACCTCATTTAGGCGATCTCGGACTGATTGTTTTGGTGCAAATTCACGATTGCTGGATTCACATATGCCAAACAAACCGAAACAAAAGTCTAGGTGTGAAAGCACCCTAAGTTGTAGTAACCAGAACAATTAATTTATGAGAATTATAATAATTAAGTTGTAGAAGCTAAAAGTTAAGTTATGAGAACTATAAAAAATTAAGACATAGTAGCAAGAATAAAATAAGTTGTGAGTACTACAAATGATTAAGTTGAAGTAACTACAAGAATTTGGTTGTATAAACTAGAAAAAAAATATTATGAGAACTATAAAAATTAAGTTGTAGTAGCTAGAAAAAAGTTGTAAGTATTAGACAAATTAAGTTGTGGTACAGTAGCTAGAAACAAAGTTGCAGTGACTAGACAATTAGGTTACGAGAATTATTA
Source organism: Danio kyathit (assembly GCA_903798195.1). Classification (NCBI taxonomy): domain Eukaryota; kingdom Metazoa; phylum Chordata; class Actinopteri; order Cypriniformes; family Danionidae; genus Danio; species Danio kyathit. The sequence goes on along the minus strand of LR812519.1, from coordinate 60,224,485 downwards.
AAATTAAATTGTAGTATCTAAAAATAAGTTTTGAGTACTATAGAAAATAAGTTGCAGTAACTAAAAAATGAAGTTGTAACTACAAAAATTAGGTTGTAGTAAGTAGAAAAAAATAAGTTATGAGAATTATAAAAATTAAATTGTAGTACCTAAAAAAAGAATAAGTTTTGTAACTAGAAACATTACGTTTTAGTAACTAAAACAATTAAGTTATGAGACCTATAAAAAATTAAGTTGCAGTAGCTAGAAAAACAATAAGTTGTAGTAACTAATAATTAAGTTATTAGAACTATAAAAAATAAGTAAAACAAATTGTAATATAAAATATTAGGTTGAACTACAAAAATGAAGTTGTAGTAACTATAAAAATTAAGTTCAAGTAACTAAAAAAACAAGTTATGAGAAATATAAAAAAATAAGATGTAGTAGCTAGAGAAAAATAAGTTGTAGTAACTAAAAAAATTTGGTTGTAGTAACTAGAAAAATAAGTTGTAGTAAATAAGTTATGAGAACTGAAAATAATTAGATGTGGTAGCTAGAAAAAAAATAATGAAAATGAATATGAAGTTGCAGTAACTATAAAATGAAGTCGTAGTAACTACAAAAATTAGGTTATAATAACTAGAAATAATAAGTTATGAAAACTATAAAAAATATGTTGTAGTAGCTAGAAAAATAAGTTTTGAGTACTATGAAAAATAAGTTGTGGTAACTAGAAACATTACGTTTTAGTAACTCAAACAATTAAGCTTTGAGAACTAGAACAATTAAGTTATGAGATATTTATGTAATCTAAACATACATTTTAGCAAGCAAATTTTTGAATGATTTATCCATCTTTATTTTTTTATCAATTAGACAAAAGGTTTTCAACACACATGGGTCTAAGGCCCACCACAAGATTGTGCTATTACTATTATTATTATTATACACATATACTGTTGAAGGTTATAATTTTTTAATATTTATTATTTTATACTTGTTTATTTATGTTTATTTATTCATTTAAATGGTCATTGTCATAATTACAACAACAATAATAATAATAATAATAATAATAATAATAATAAATTGATATTAACTATATTAAGTTAATAAAATAATAACAACTATTATTATTATTATGACCATTTACTGTTTTCTTTGATCTTTTTCCCCATCCAGTTAAACTAAACAATAATAAAAAAAATGTCTTGAAACCAAACAGTCTTCTTTTTCTTTTCTTTTTTCTGTTATATATTATGTTTGTATATACGTCTGTATGTGCCCATGTATGTATGTATGTATGTATGTATGTATGTATGTATGCATGTATGTATGCATGTATGTATGTAGGTATGTATGTATGTGTTTATTTGTTAGTTTGGTATTTGTTGGGGAGGACGTCATTTTAGTTAACTAAATAAACCTTTATCTAAAACTCTCATAAACATCAGACCAACCCTTCAAGCACAAAATGCCGTTCTCTTTGTGTCCCAAAAAAGGAGGGGAAAAAAAGAATCCTTGGCTCATTCTCCTCTCCAAAAGCGTAACATTAGAGCTCGTCAGGCCCCGGTGGCCCCTAAATCATTGCACACCTCAATAAAATGTATCATCTTGCAGAAGCGCACCAGCGACACACCCCTGTTATCCAGACTAGCGAGAGAAAAGAGAGCCTGCAGTGACTGCCGTCTCTGCATATTAATTTACGTTAGCTGTGTTTTGGGCTGGCAGGTGCGGGTCTCTACGAACTGAGCGGACCATACATCACCTTCCCAGTCTCTGAGGAGAGAGAGATCTATATTAGGGTGTCAGTGCTAACAGCTAATCATTAGCGGAGCCTTTCCTGGCCTGTAATTAAAGTGCCGAGCTTCATTTTCCCCAAGGTTTGTTGAGTTTAAGGAGTCACATATAAAAAGCCCGAGAGATGGACAGACACTTGGGTGTCTTTTGCAATAAGGGAAATCCGACATGCTAGCATATTTCTCATGTTTAAAAGCACATCAATAAATCAGAAGAGTCAGAAGCAAATAAATAAATGACCCAAACAACAGGGAGAAACCCAGTGGTGGAAAATGAATTCTAATCCTAAAATTAATAAAGATTAATATTGTAATTGTTTTCCCAAATGTGAAAATATCCAAACAATGCATCACTTGTCAGGAAATCTACTGTAATACATTATACAGTACTAATTACTGTCATTTGAATTTAACTGGTTGTATTGCAAAATCACTGTCTCTGAAATGTAATGTGATAAAATACTTTTGCTTTATTATAAAGTTAACTTAACCACAGATTAAAGACAAACCAGGCGACGCTGGTGGCGCAGTAGGTAGGTCACTGGTTCGAGCCTTGGCTGGGTCAGTTGGCGTTTCTGTGTGGAGTTTGCATGTTCTCCTCGCGTTCCCTTGGGTTTCCTACGGGTGCTCCGGTTTTCCCCACAGTCCAAAGACATGCAATACAGGTGAATTGGGTAGGCTAAAAATTGTCCGTAGTGTATGAGTGGGAATGAGTGTGTATGGATGTTTCCCAGTGATGGGTTGCAGCTGGAAGGGCATCCGCTGAGTAAAACATGTGCTTGATAAGTTAGCGGTTCATTCCGCTGTGGCGAATTCAGATTAATAAAGGGACTAAGCTGAAAATGAATGAATGAATGAATGAATGAATGAATGAATGAATGAATGAATGAATGAATGAAGACAAACCACAAATAACCACAGAAGTGTGTCTGCGTTTCTTAACAATAATTTTTCCTTTAATTGCAATTATTCATTGCTTTTTTTTTTTTTTAAGTCTGGAAACCAATCTGTGTGTATATATTTATCCTTTTCAACAATAAACATGATATTCATTCACTTTAAAGACATCAGATAGCGGACGGTGTGGTAACTTGTCATGGCAACCATATACAAAGCCCATATAATGATAGTACCACTAAAAGAGTAATACATTCAAGTATAAGATCATTTGTATCAAACATGATCAGACTGTAGCTTTAGTTCTCATTAATTTATACGCATTTTAGGATCATTTCTTTCAGGAAAAGTAGTAGACTACAGACTACATTTGTGTTGTTTCTAATCTAACAAGCACAAATATATTGGGCTCTATTTTATTGATCTAAGCACAAAGTCTAAAGCGCATGGCACAAAAGCATTAAGGGCATGTCCGAATCAACTTGCTATTTTAAGGATGGAAAAATACGCTTTGAGTCCTGACGCATAGTCTAACAGGGTTGTGCTTATTCTCTTAATGAGTTATGGGTGTGTTTTGAGCATAACATCCATACAACCAATGAAAAGTTTCATCTCCCATTCCCTTTTAGAGTCAGTTGTGTTGTGGTGGACTTTGTGAGTGTAAAAACCGAATGCTTTACTAGCGAAAAAAACAGTTAAACAGACCATCTGCAGCGCGAGGATAAAGAACGAGCCTTCTCCAGTCGGCCTCTTTACTTTACGTTTACTTTATTCCTTTACTTTCGTGGATAAGGAACCGGTGGAAAGTCACCCCATTGAAGACATCCATTAGCCTACTTAATTTCATTTGTTAAGCGCAAAGATTTGTTTCAAACTATTTCTAAATTCAGTTCTAATTTCCAGCAAACTAATAAAGGAACAATAATAACGAAGTGTGGTCAAGTGTATTTAGCGTAAGTTATAGGCTATCCAAACACACGTCCTATTCTTATGCCCTATAGTGACGCATACGTCTCCAAAACCCGACAGGTGGACAAATCTAAACTTGTTTTATTAAAACAAATATAAATATGAATATAATAAATAATACTGCTAATAATAATAACATTATACAAACTGTCATGAATGAACTGAAAAAAGCCCAGCCGAGGTGAAGGCATTGAGGCAGTGGTTTTTATATTTATGCAGAAAATAATAATTTTTGTAACATTTTAATCCTTTTTTTTTTTCATATGTAAAGATATTTGTGTATTGCTGTACATCTTGTGTGTATTAGGCAATGTGTAAGCATTTGGACTTGCATAGGTGCATAACTAATGCCCTCTGCGCTAAACTTTAGACCACCTTTCGATTGGTCAGTGGTGCAGTTTGTTTTAGTTCCTCAAAATAGCAACGCGCCAACAATGCATCTTAACACACCTCCTTATTAGACCGGAACACCCACGAGTCCACAAAGCGGTGCAAATTGATTTGATATTTACTAGAGATGCAACAATACAGTTAGCTCACGGTTCAATACATACCTCGGTTTTTTAACACGGTTTTCGGTTCGGTTCGGTTCTGATGGCTTAACACACAAGTGTTTTTTTTTATTGTTATTCTATGCTTAGGCAATAGGAACAGTAAGAAAGAGAAAAAAATAAAAACGATTTATTGCAATACTCCTTTATTTTACTTCAAAACCAAGAAAGTTATGCTAGTTCCTGGTGTATTGTATAATAAAAAAATGAACACTGAAATCTTACCGCTGCGGGTAGCCTATGTACAAACTGGGCAACACATAAATTCCTACATTTTAAAAATAAACTTGCATGTGAAGTTAATGAACATAAATTGACCATTTCAAATAAACACATTTGTACTTCAGTAAATATAAATAAACCATCTTAATTAAACTTAACACTGCCTTTGTTATTTTTATATGTCTTTCGGAACCAGTTGGATATGTTTGCTGGAAGGATTCAGTGAGGGATTGTTGTTTTATGGAGGTACTTTATTATTGTCTTGGCTATTCTGCCTTCAGACAGTGATATTGCTGGGTGATGGCGACGCAGATGTGCAGTCATGTTAGAAGTGCTTCCGTTCGATTAGTCTATACCAGGGCTATTCAATTAGTTTGTCATGGGGGCCGGTTCATGAAAAGCATCCCAAACGAAGGGCCGGAGAGATATGACTTGCTATATGAGTGATAACACAACAGCAATATAAGAGCCCATATATGTTGTATTTTTGCTCCTTAAGACTCCCACGTTAGCTTTTTCTACATTAAAATGTTAATATATTGTATTTTGAAACTACATAACATCACTGCATTGTACAATAGACTTTTTTTTTTTTTTTTTTACAAACTTTCAAATGTTGTATTTCAGAGCACAACAAAAGCAGTGCATTGCTGAAGTAGGCTTCTTCTACATTCAGACACGTTCATATGTTATTTTTTGAACTGCATAACAATTAGGGATGCAACAATTAATTAAAAATTAAATTAAAATTTGACGGTTATCAGGTCTAATGTAAATTCAAGCTTTATATTAGGTGAGCTATTTAGATGACCTGCTGTTGCCATCTGCGTTCATGCATACATAATCATCTTAATATTAATTCGTCTTACATATCTTTTGTTTAAACTGCACTGAAAGGCACGTACAACTCTCACCGTGAGATGTTTTCTACTTCATGCGCCCGCAAAGACGCAAGCACGTAGCTCCGCGTGTGCGCGCATTTTGTCATATATTCTCACATTAGAAACAACAAACTTGCAAGCGGAAAAGACTTGATATGGGAACGGCCGCTGCGTTAATCCGGTGTGCGGGCGTATTAGCCTCAGTGTACATACTTAGAACTTTAAACTAGGGCACAGTTGGCAACTTGGCATAACTTTGTTTAACTGCAGCATTATTGCTTATTGCTCCCTCACTTCACGGCCGCTCGCCATGTTAAAGTGTGGAATGATGGTGGAGCGCCCCCTAACTTTAGAGCATAGTGATTGAATATTTACTCGCGGGGAGGAGTTTCAGGCACACACAGTCAGTTCGGAGAGAAATAAAACGTACATAAATTATTTAAACGTAAAACCGGAAAAACCGCAATTCACAAGCGCGTATTGAACCGTGGATGTCGTACCGAACGGTTCAATATTGTATTGAGAATTGTGGCATCTCTAATATTTACACAACATGATGCAAAACGTGAAAATTAGCGTTGCGCTGGTCTGAAAATAGCAACAAGTCACGCCAAACACGTCTTGCACCTTATTGCGCTAGGTGTATGATAGGGTCCATTTAAATAAATGAATAAATAATATTATGACAAAACACGGATTGGAGATGCTTTCATAGTTACAATTCTAAAGACCAGGGCACATCAAATCAACACCAAACAAATAGCACCAACGAAACCCAACTGTGTTGTCACCTCGAGCTCACCAAAAAGCCACCATCTTTTTCTAAAGAAGATATTTTGAAGCCAAAAACCTGTCACCATTGACTTCCACAAAACAAATACTATTGAAATCAATGGTTACAGGTTTTTCCAGCATTCTTAAAAGTATCTTCTTTTGCGTTAAACAGAATAAAGAGACCTGTAAAGGTTTGAAATAAGCAAAAGGTGAGCAAATAATGACATCATTTTCATTTTTGAGTGAACTATGCCTTTAACATATTTCCATAGTTATAAAAATGCACTTAGACAACTGATAGTAGCATATTTAGTACTTTATAAATGAATGAATAAATAAATAAAACTTCTTAATGGTCATTATTAAGACTAGGTGGATTAAATGTTACGCACATCTATCTCTCTCTCTTTCTGTTTGCCATCTTACAGCAATATCACACCCAAAAAATTAAAGTGTTTGTCCGGCTGGAGAGAGGGAACGTAGCTGGACTGTGCTAGCTTTGAGTCGTAGCCTCGTACAGGAAGTGATGAATGGGCTAAAGCGGGAGCGATCCATCACGAGCAGGAGTATTAATTAATGTTGTAGGAGGAATGCCAGAAAGACCTGTTTCACATCAGCAAAACCAAAGAGAGAAAGAGAACGAGAGAGAGACCTCGGTTTTCCAGCACCAGCACAAATTTTAGCCTCTCCAGCAAACAAAGGCTAAGTAAGCTAAGTGCAGTGTTTGTGTTGACAGAAACATGAATGTTTAATATATTTAGATACATATCCAGACAGGGGTGTAATTGGGTTGACACACAGGACATACAGCTGCAAATGTCATCTCATCGATTCAGATTGTGATTTTTAAATATTTAAAGCTACAACATTAGCATTTAGATATACACAACCTATTTTTTTTTTTTTTTATTTCAGCAGTTTTGTAACTGGTTGCAAATGATCAGATACAAATAGAAGTCTCTGTTTACACCTGCTACTAACATTAACTACTACTTCTAACACATTCCTATCAACATTGAGATGTGAAAATAAGGCACCCAGGTAGCAAAGAATTCTGGCCCAGATTTGGCATAAATCTGGCACAGCAGGCATTTATCCGGCACTGGCCTACAACATTCGGGCCAAACATGGCCCTGGTTTGGCAGAAATGGCATCGTTTTTAAGGTGGCACAGAATACTTGGGCCAGATGTAAAATGTAGTATTTGGCCCAGATGTTAAAAATTGATATGTGGGCCATGTAAGTTTGGCCTATCTTGACCCACATTTAAAATACATGTTTATTATTTTCAAATAAAGAAAAACAATTCTACCAATCAGGTCACTTAGTGAAAAGCACGCCTAAAGCACAATGATTCATGGTTTTATCAGTTTCATTGCAGTACTGACATACCAACACATGTGGCTCAGTTCAGGCTAAGTTATGGGTTATTAACTTGGCTAAGATTTAGCCCAGATATGGTCCATGTTTGGAAGCCAGACTTGGTCCAATCATATACCGTAATTCACTGCGGCATGTGGGCCAAGCAAAAGCTAATTGTGTGGACCAGAGATATTTTGCTATGTGGGCATATCCCCTGTAGAATAAATAGTAATAGAAACAGCTGCAAATAAATTAGCAAACAGTTTAGCCTATTAAAATTAATAGCTATTATAAATTGAACCAAGTTATCAAATCTCATTAACCTTTTCTGCACTGTATAATTTAAACATTCGGATTAAAAAGCATGGAATACATCTTTTATTTAGATTTTTCATTTGATTACATTAAATAACAGAAGTGTCTCTTTAAAAATGCAGATCTATAATGAAAGCTTTTCATTATAGATTGTTTTCCTAACTGTTTATGCTCATTTAAGACTAAATTAGTTGTGTTCATAAGAAAACCCACCAAGACTGACATGTTTGGATATTATTATTATTATTATTATTATTATTATTATTATGTGTATATATGTCTGTTCAAACATGCACCCAAAACTCAGAGTGTTCACTTTCGCTCCACTTCAAATCGCGTGTACAGTGCCCGTTTGGGAAACAGCATCTATTTATCACTATGGAGCATGTCTGACGGCACGCACCACTACATGAACTGACTGTTTTGAGGATTGCACAAGAGGAGCTACGACGTCTGTAATGGACAGGAAGGGAATCCTGCCGTTTTTATATTTATTTTAAAGTGCATTCATGCCTAAATAAAAAGCACAGAACAGATTCACATTTAAGACCAAGGGGCGTCCCCTGGTGGTTCAGCGGTATGGGTGTTGTATAGAGAGGATCGGCTCTTTAATGTTTATTGCCACCCTTCATAGAAAGATTAAAAATACAGGAGAAATACGGGAAAATACTTTTACGGGATGATATCGGGAAAAAATTGTAAACTGCAGGAGAACCCCAGGAAAAACGGGAGGGTTGACAGGTATGCTAACATGAGATGTTTTACTGTAACTTATTGTAATACCAGGTGTAAATACAGTAGCCTGTTGAAATAATATTCATACATAATAATATTATGTACATTTTATTTTTATGAAAAATTATTGTGGCGTCACGGTGGCACATTGGGTAGCACGATCGCCTCACAAAAAGGTCGCTGGGTCGAGCCCCTGGATCAGCTGGCATTTCTGTGTGGAGTTTGCATATTCTCCCCGTGTTGGTGTGGTTTTTTTCCAGCTTCTCCGGTTTCCCCCACAGTCCAAAGACATGCGCTATAGGTAAACTGAAAAACCTAAATTGGGTGTAGTGTGTGTGTGTGTGTGTGTGTGTGTGTGTGTGTGTGTGTGTGTGTGTGTGTGTGTGTGTGTGTGTGTGTGTGGTGTGTGTGTGTGTGTGTGTGTGTGTGTGTGTGTGTGTGTGTGAATGAGTGTGTATGGGTGTTTCCCAGTGTTGGGTTGCGACCTTAAAAGGCATCCGCTGCGTAAAACATATGCTGCATAAGTTGGCGGTTCATTCCGCTGTGGCAACCCCTGAATAATAAAGGGACTAAGCCAAAAAAAATTTATGAATGAATGATTAATATATGTTAATCCTTAATTGTTCATATTTAAAGATATTGTTGTACATCCCTGTATGTGTATCAAGCAACGCATAAGCATGTTTTGGACCCGCATAGGTGCATAACACTAATGCACACTTTAAATAACAAATAAAAACCTTGCACCATTGACTTTGAACCAGCTTTTAGTTGGTCAATGACATGGTCTATTTCAGTTGCCTCAAAAAAGCAATGCACCAACAATGTATCTTAACACACCTCCTTTTCAGACCAGCATGGGCCATGAATCCTACATTAAGCTGTAACCAAAGCTGTGTAAGACAGGGCTCTAGATGTTGGAAACTTGTACACAAACAAGCTTTTGAGCAATTCAAAATACTTACAGATATTTTATTATACAGGGTGGGCCATTTATATGGATACACCTTAATAAAATGGGAATGGATTCCTGAATACAGTTTCCTGAAATGTGGATTAGTCGTCGTGGGCCAGTTGAATGGCCTCCAAGGTCTCCCGATACGACCCCCTTAGACTTTTATCTTTGGGGTCATCTGAAGGCAATTGTCTATGTAATTTATAAAGGTGTATCCATATAAATGGCCCACCCTGTATATTATTATTCGGCCATTAACCCTCAGGAGTCTAAGGGTGTTTTAGGGGACTGAAGAAGTTTTGATGTGACCAAACATTTGTCATTTTCTCAGATGCTTCTAAATATAAGCAGTGGCTGAAGTGGAATACTAATGTAAACAGCACAAACTGGGCAATATAATATGTTAGCAACATTAATATACAATATTGTGTTTTCGAGAAAGAAACGTTTATGCGTGGTAAAATTTTGAAGTCACTGAAATAACAACATGAAAAACACAGTGAATTTTTGTGACATTTGGATCTTGAAAATAAAAGATCACAATAGCTTTCTCAACCGTATTCACAAAAAATACCTTGCTTATTCTTCACATCACAACCAAAATAATAGTCGCTTGAATCCACAGAATCACACAATACAGCTCCATTCTTCTGCACAGTGAATATATCTACAAGCAGTTCATAACTCCAAGCCCAAAACCTCTATTGAGCAAGACTCATCAGCTCATTTATTAACACTCCTTAACGGGCCGGCTGGCCAGCTGCCTATGAAAAATAAAGCCTGTCATTTATTAGCAGTGTAATTAGCTACATCCACCAACAAACCCCCAAGACGAAACTGCTTGTTCACCTCACCGGCAATTCCACACTTTGTTAAATCTGCATTTTCTCTTGTGCTTTGTAAAGTCATAAGAAGCTGTGCTAAGAAAAGTCTCAGGAAGCCAAGCCCATGAACCCTGGCGTCTCTGCAGTAATTCAACCGTTCCTCATTACGACCACTATAACCAGGCTGATGGATGCAGAACACATCCATCACTCCACCATGCAGCTCTGCAAGCAGGTCAAACATTACAGGAGTGGAATTATCACTGCCCATCATTTTTTTTCCCCAGGCATTAAATGTGGCATTTATCACAAGGCTGGTCCCCAATCTGCTGCTTACAATGTTCCTCGTCGCATAGCGATGGTGTGAAAATAAAAAACTCTCCTTGGACCATTTAAGACAGGCACAACTTATAGATGCGGCAGAAGGCTGTGTCTAATAATTAATTAAACAGGGTTTTATGTTCAAAGCAATGAATTCTAACGCCCTTGTGAGTTCTTATTTTAACTTTCCTTTTTTCTCAATGAACTATATATTGAGGATTCCTTACCATGAATTTTCCAACTGAACTTTGTCCCTAGTCATTTGGGTCATATTTGCGTTTATGCCTTATTCAAATGAAAGCCAATAATGCGTGTGTACTTAGTGTAGTCGTTCATTTGTTCTAATGCTGACTGATTTGGAATGCTCGGAATGCATTCTAAGGGCCCTAATCGTACACCTGGTGCAATGCGGGCCAGGTGCGAGGCAAGTGTTATTTGCTAGTTTCAGCTTGGTGAGGGTTTCATTTTTATGTCCGACACCTTGTTGTTTAAAACACATTTGTGGGCCTGCTGGTTTGAAAAGGAGGGGTCACATTTTGGAGTCAACTGAAATAGACCGCATCATTGACCAATGCCATTTTTTTGCTGTTGCTGTTATGTAAAGAGCTCATTAGTGATATGCGCCTACATATACATTATATATATATATATATATATATATATATATATATATATATATATATATATATATATATATATATATATATATATATATATATTTATTTTATATATATACAATTTATATATATATATTTATTTTATATATATACAATAATACACTTTGAGGAATGCAGAACAGTTAAACCTAGTTAAAGCAAAAAAATAAAAATAAAAAATAAATATATATATATATATATATATATATACAATAATACACTTTGAGGAATACTGTATATATATATATATATATATGTATATATATATATATATATATATATATATATATATATATATATATATATATATATATACACACATACATATATACATACACATATATACAGTTAATAATAATAATAATAATAATAATAATAATAATAATAATAATAATAATAATAATAATAATAATTCCTTACATTTATATAGCGCTTTTCTGGGCACTCAAAGCGCTTTACACATAAGGGGGAATCTCCTCATTTGAAGTCCGAATTATCAGCCCCCCTGTTTATTTTTTTCCCCATTTTCTGTTTAACGGAGAGAAGATTTTTTCCACACGTTTCTAAACATAATATTTTTAATAACTCATTTCTAATAACTGATTTATTTTATCTTTGCCATGATGGCAGTAAATAATATTTGACAAGACACTTATATACAGTTTAAAGTGACCTTTAAAGGCTTAACTAGGTTAATTAGGTTAACTAGGCAGGTAAAAAAAGGCTAATAATTTTGTCCTTGGTGTTTAACAAATGTAAAACTGCTTTTATTCTAGTCGAAATAAAACAAATAAGACTTTCTCCAGAAGAAAAAATATTATCAGACATACTGTGAAAATTTCCTATATATATTAGTGGTGGGGTCGTTATTGGGCCGTGCTGCGTTAATGTGAGACACAAGTGAACTGTGAGTAAATAGTGAGTACATTTTAATCTTTGAGTAAACTGTCCCTTTAAAGCCTGTGACTGTTTGAACATTTGGCCACAAGTAATTTTTTGTAACTTTAATAAAGATTAAATAATATACAATGAAGACTATGCAGTGTTGATTATTGAATATCTGTACCTAAATAGTGAATACCTGAAAACTATAATTCACTTTTATCTTTACTATATTTTAACTATGCTTGTAATTTATTTGTTATACATTATTCGAGATTCACTGCCCTACAATATCCCCCCAATCAATCCAAATAATCCTGTTAAATCATCCGGTAAAATAGTATTCACATCGCAATATACATCACAGAAATACAAAAATATGGTAATGTCAGATTTTTCCAATATCGCACAACCTTAATTCAAGTATACAGATATTTGTTAAACTAATTTCTATGACTTTTCTAAAACTTTGTGGGTTTTTCATTTTTTTCAAAACTTTTCCAGGCCTGGAAAATGTCATGTCAAAATTCCATGACTTTTCCAGGTTTTCCATGACTGTATGAACCCTGTGTATTTGACTGCTTGTATTAAAGGACAAAATTGTATTACAAATACATATAAAATGTTGTACATATAAAAAATGTATATTTTAATACAAGAATTGTTGTGCTGTGAAGTAAAATATAAGATCGTGTATGCATGGTAAGCATCGTCAATGCACTGTGATGCACAGATATATCAAATTGAACCGAATTGATGGCATGATAATTGTAACCGAACCAAACCGTGAGACCAATGTAGGATAACACCTCTAATATATATATATAATATTTATATGCTTATTACACCTACAGGGATGCACAGCAGCACGCGCAAATCTTTAAATATGAAAAATTAAAGGATTAAAATGTAAATGATTATTATTGTCGACATAAATATACATTACTATAACTTCGCCTATTCCTTTTTCACCTCTTGGGGCTTTGGTGGAATTTGGCTCATTGTATAGATGGTCTCAATTAAACTTTGTGCATGAGCAGATTTGTTTCCTCACTAGTGAATTGTTCAGTTTTTGCACTTAAAGGTCTACCATGTAAATAGCGAATGCACAATGACTCTGATTGGATTTATGCACATTATGCCCAAAACACACCCTAACTTATTACGAGTATAAGGACAACTTTTTTAGACCATGCACCGGGTGTGGCAACCATGTTTCTCATCCTTAAAATACTATAAATTGGTTCAGATATGACCTAGGTACACCTGCACCTTGAGCTTTAGACCAAGATCATTAAACTAGAGTCCCATGTGTGTTTTCACATTTGCCAGGTTTGGCTTAATTAAAAGTAGCACTGGCGAAATATCTGTTGTTGTGCTTCATTTCAACACTACCACGTGAACAAGCAGGCTGAAACTGCTTCTTCAAGATTGCCAGGATCTTTTGACATATAAGAGGTCATTGTTCTACAAAAGCATCCTGTACGTTTCAGAACTCAAAACTTTGCTCAGAGATTCATGCTGTAGTGGTAAATGACAAGAGAGGCAAGCACAGGTCTACACAGAAAGCACCCCTGAATGAATCAGAATGACTTATTGGCTCTGTAACATAATCAAAAGTCACTTAAAAACCTTAAAGTGATGAATACTTACAGATGAATCCTAATGTCTATGCCAAAAGTTTGCAAACATGTTTTATTCTCATAAGCATGCTCATACACACAGTTGACGAATCAGATCTAATGACATCTGATCTACTGATGTATATGAGTCATTTTACATGCATATGCCGCCACAAAATTGGATATGCGCCATTGTAAACCAAAATGACATTGCGTCTGAGCTTTCAGCTGATTATTTCCCAGTTGTCTCTTATAATAGGACTCATCTGCGCTGTATAGCTTGTTTCAGTCTATGATTTATGCCTTATTTTTTCCTTTAGAATAATAAATACAGCCAGCTCCAGAGGTGTCCTGAAATATTTCATGGTTCTCGCCAATGACATTATGCTTGAGTATCTTCTCAGCGGTCCTGGCTGGCTGTATTTGAATTTATGTAGGGCTGTAAAAGTGAAATTGATTTCCGATCAAGCAGAGGAGCTGGACTGGGTCTCATCCAGTCCCATTAGCTCTGCATCAGAGGAGACACGTGTAATTGCTGGCGATCACGTATTAGAGCGAACCCTCGGCGACTGCTGACTGTGCGGAGACAGAAGCAGAGGTAACAAAGACGCCAACACTCATTTAAAAGCTAATTCTGATGTTGTGTGCTGTGTTGCCAATGTAATGCGGCTATGAGAATTGAAGGCCCTGCAAAATTAGTAAAATGGCAAAGAACCTCCATTTGTAGAATCTAATGGTCTAAAAACACTTAGACTAGACTTAATAATGGATGAATGCAAGCTTATTAAAATGGAAGCCAAGATTCATTTATTTTAATGATACGACAACACCTTATCTCATTATTCAGTCATTTTTACACAATTTCAAGAGATAAACCAATGCTATGTCATGGCAATTCATCACTTTTTGATTTAGTGTCTAATTCAAATAAATTTGTACAATGTCATTCGTAAATTTAATACGATTTGCTCATCCACCAATGACGGTTGGGTTGAGGGGTGGGGTTTAGTGCCACACATGCTTTTAAAAATTGTACATTTTCGTACGACTGAAGTGGTATGAATCTGAAGTCATTAAACTAACAAAACGTAAAACAGTTTCGATTCCTTGTGAGATCAGGCTGGATAAACCAACATAGGCTCATTCTGAAAACATAGCCCTATATACGCTTCTGGAGATCGCGAATTATGTAGCCAAAAGTACATACGTAGGGATGGGTACCGAAACTCTGCACTTTATTGGAATCAGTGCTAGATTATAAAAGACCGAAGTATGAATAAGCTCTGACGTTAACGCCCCATTCACACGGGGCGTCAGATTCAACACTTTAAATGGGTGACATCAGGCATTGCCGAACTGCAATGTAGATCCGTTGGCGCCGCTTCAGTGGCGTTGCTTGCTGCAGAAGTTGGGACATTCTCAACTTTTCAAGCGCCGATGGAAGTGTCAGCCATTCAGATCGCTTTATGCAAATATCCCAGCTCAGACAGTAGCCGACTGCTGACTAATTTCATTGGCTGACGCTGCTATGATGATCGCGTCAGCCCCAACTTCAGACACGCCCTCTGTCAAGCTTTGACGCTGAAGCCCCTTGTGAATAGGGCGTTACGGTTCTGCTATCAATACTGGAAAATTATTGCTGAATAAACATTCCTTACAGTAGAATAATTTAACTGACCAACCTTTTCTATTTTGCAATATTTGATATTCGTCTGCACAGTTGGCAATCTCGTGTTTCAATCACAAAATTCTTGTGTTTCCGGTGAGCGCGCAAAGTATAAAAGCTTTGGAAATGCAAGCATTCTGGCTAAGTGAAAGTATCTTTCAAAAGTGCATTAACTGCAGAAAGACAAACGAGAAGTTTTTGACTAGCTAGCTACTTATGGTAACGTTACATCATCCACATTGTTATGCCAGCAGTCAATCACCTAAATTAGTATAATAATAATAGTTAAATAAACACACATTCGGTTACAATGAAAACAGTATTTTTTTCTGCAGTAGCCTAAATAAATCTTAAACTTTAAAAATGCTTTTACATCAGCTGCATTTACAAATATAGCGTATAAATACACTAATAATACACTATGCTTGTTAAGAAATTATAAAAAACAGTTTTTTTTACATTGCAAGATGCTCCAAAACTGTATACACCAAGTATACACTAAATACACAGTTAACTCCCAAAACACAGTTAATTCAATTTATTAACTCTTTTAAAAAAAAAATTTTCCAACATAAATATTGATAAGAGAACTATTAAAATACCAAACCGATAAGTGGTATCGATAAAAGTAGTAATAACGTTAAAACCTTAACGATACCCATGCCTATACGTATGGCTGCATTTCATTTTTAAAATGATCGCTGCGGGGCGGTATGACGCCGTTCCTTTTCACGCTTACCAGCTAACCGCTTACGTCCATATGGACGGCTTTCCCGCAGTTACCAGTTTGTCCCGTTAGCTAGCCAAGTCAATCAGAACGATTGGTTGGGTTTAGGCAAAGGGGAGGGTGGGTCAGTCAATCGGTCAGCCAAACATTCAGTCAGTCAAACTGTCAGTCGACAGCAGCTTCAAGTGGGTTTACGCAAGAACAGGAGGCATGAATGCCACTTGTGAGAGAAATTTAAGATCTCAAAAATCATACACAGTGGCCTCTGGTGGATTCGCGAAAACAAAAACTACAAAAAAAGCGTAGCTCCTGGGACATATTTGGTGGTCTCCAGAAATGTATATAGAGGTACGTTTTCAGAATGACTCTGGGTTGGGATAAACTTACAAAAGAAGTATGAGATATAAAGTTTTTGGAAGAAAGATTGAGTTGTAAGCCTTTAACGGAGTCATACTACTTATTTGAGTTCAGACTTGAAAGTATATGCGATACTGTACATGCATATACACTTACCGGCCACTTTATTAGGTACAGCTTACTAGTACCAGGTTGGACCCCCTTTTGCCTTCAGAACTGCCTTAATTCTTCGTGGCATAGATTCAACAAGGTACTAGAAATATTCCTCAGAGATGTTGGTCTATATTGACATGATACCATTATGTAGTTGCTACAGATTTGTCGGCTGCACATCCATGATGCGAATCTCCCGTTCCACTACATCCCAAAGGTGCTCTATTGGATTGAGCTATGGTGACTGTGGAGGCCATTTGAGTACAGTGAACTCATTGTCATGTTCAAGAAACCAGTCTGAGATGCTTCGCGCTTTATGACATGGCACGTTACACTGTGGTCCTAAAGGGATGGTCATGGTCAGCAACAATACTCAGGTAGGCTGTGACGTTGAAACAATGCTCAATTGGTATTAATGGGCCCAAAGAGTGCCAAGAAAATATTCCCCACACCATTACACCACCATCATCAGCCTGAACCATACAAAAATATTTATGGTGACAGTTTAGGGGTTAATAGTATGTGTCATTATGATTAATACTATTATTATCATTATTACATCAAAAAATATGTAAAAAGATACTGAAAAATGGTAATAATTGGACTATATTTATGGCAAAATTTCTTCACAATCACAAACTGAGTTAAGGTTCAGATTTGCACGTTCATTATGACAATCCCTGTCGTTTGGTGACTTCTGCATGCTTGCCCTACTTCTGGCTTTTGTAACCATATCCTCTGTTTACCATTTAAACAGCAGTAAATAAGGTTGATGTTATGAAATACTTGACAATATTTACAACATAGGCTCATTTTGAAAACGTACCTCTATATGCATTTCTGGAGATTGCAAATTATGTAACCAGAGGTACATATGGCTGCATTTCATCTTTTAAACGAATGCTATGGGGCGGTATGACAGTTTTTGTGGCATTTACCAGCTGACTGCTTACCTCCATATGGATGGCTTCCGCTGTTACTAGTTTGTCCAGTGGCTTGCCGTGTATGTCGGCGGACTTGTGACGTGGAATGGAGTTGACCACATTGATGAAGTTCGAGTCTGGCAAAGAAACGAATCCAGAAAGCAGGTAAGACATAAACAAAAGCTAAAAAAAAATTAAATAAACAAGTAAATAAGTGGTTAAATCTGAAAATGTGGTAAAAATCAGGCTGCCGTAAGGGCTTTTCTTTGTCTGGATTGCTTTTGAAAACATTGTCGGTGGATTTTAGAGAAGTAAGTAGGCGCTGGTCAATTGGTGCTTTTGAAAACACTATCGGTTGGGTTTAGGGAAGAAGGAGGGTGGGTCAATCAGTCGGTCAGTCAGTCAGTCGACATCGGCCTCTGGTGGATTTACGCGAGAAGAGCAGGCACGAATGCCACTCGCCAGAGAAATTTGAGATCTCAAAAAGTATACACAGCAGCCCCTGGTGAATTCCCGAAAACAAAAACTACAAAAAAAGTACCTCCTGGGACACATTTTATGATCTCCAGAAATATATATAGGGGTACATTTTCAGAATGAGCCTTGGTTGAATATTTATGAATGCGCCAAAATATAAATAATAAGTTTTAATGTTATTCAAACTTGATGTCACAGGTCACTTCTGATTTTGCGAGTTCAGCAAGCCCTTTTTGAGATTTCAGTATTCTTCCCTATTCATTTAGATAGAGCTTCATTTATATAGAACTGCCTGGAGGCGTTGCAAATATGGCCGTCAAGTGAACAGATTATTCTTGAAAGGACGCTTTGTGTGTGTGAGAAGTGCCCATTCTGTCTGTTCTACACTTCAGACTTGTTAAAGCTTCTGTGCTCAGTGTATTTGATGTACACTTTAGTAACGATTGATCGCTCATTCGTTCATCATCTTTGGCCATCATCTTTTATCTGCCATCAGACTATCCAAGCCATTGTTGTCATAATGCATTGCTAAGAGTTGTGTCTTGATATGCTTTTTACTGACAGACTGTCATTCCAACAGCGCGTGCTTCATGCTTTATTATGAGAGACCATTCAAGGCATATTTTACTCGCTCACATGCCATCAAAGCCTGCACACACATTCTATCAAATTCTCATGCACTATTATACTCTCACACACTATTAAAGGGTGCCATAGAATGAAATTAGCTGAATAATGAGTGTTCAGTTTGGAAACAACATAGCGTGAGCCTGAAACATTATTAGTGTATCCTTGTTCTCATTGAAATCCTAAAATCCAAAAGTGAAAAACAGTCCAATTTGAACAAAACACCAACTCTGATGTCACACACAGGATCATTAATATTCATGCCCCACATCAGCGTTTGATTGGCTACAATGTTTCCTAGTGATATTACAACAGCTATAATAGTTAATCGTATTTATTTTTTATTTTAAGACAGCTTATTATATTCCCTATGTACAGTTGAACTCAAATTTATTTGAAAAAAAAATTATTATCAAATAATTATTAAAATTATTTTTATTTTTTAGATATTTACTAAATGATGTTTATCTGAGCAAAGATTTTTTTCACAGTATTTTCTATAATATTTTTTTCTTCTGGAGAAAGTCTTATTTGTTTTATTTCGGCTAGAATAAAAGCCGTTTTTTATTTTTTTGAAGCATTTTAAGGTCAATATTATTAGCCCCCTTAAACACAAATTTTTGATAGTCTACAAAACAAACCACTGCTATACAATAACTTGCCTAATTACCCTAACTTGCCTAATTAATATAATTAACCTAGCTAAGCTTTTAAATTGCACCTTAAGCTAAATACTTTAAGCTAAAGTATCTTGTTACGTCCCTGTGTTTTGTAATCATGATTATTTTCTCCTTTCGCTAGTCTCTCTATCTCTCTCTCTCTCTCTCTCTCCTCCAGCTTTCATCTCAACAGTTGCTTCCTATTGGCTCACGCTACCCAGCCGTTTGCTGTGTCCTCCTTGATGTCATCACACTGTGTCCAATAAAGCCGCTGCCACCGTGGCATAAAATTGATGACAGGATGCTACTTGCGAGTAGGCATGGGCCGGTATAAGATTCTGACGGTATGATAACCTTGGATAAAAATATCACGGTTTCACGGTATTGTGATTACTGCTCTAAAATATATTCTTTTCAAATGTCTGGGTAAAAAACTAAAAGTTTTTTCCCCTTTGAACACAATACATTTTATTTTGAGATACATTTATAATATTTTGGAGCAGTAAACGTGCCAGGCTAAATAATGAAAATGAATCATTGACTTCTGCCGTCTTCATTAGTTTCAAAATACAGATTTATTTACAATTTAAAATGGCATCTTTGGATATCTTTTCTGCTGGAGATGCTGTTGTTAAAAAAAAAATGTAAATAAAAAAATCTCACAGATACATTAGGAACGGTATTAGAGAAAATTTTGGCGGTATGAAAACCTTGACTTTTCCAAAACGCGGTATACCTAGAAAACGATTGTCGTCCCATGCCTACTTGCGAGGCCCGGGACACTTTAAATTTCTATTTTGTGTAAATCATTTCAATCCATTCAGTCAGTGTGTTACATTTTGGTATACCGTCCCCTTAGAATTATATTATCAGACTGATTATTATTATCTGACTTTTTGTCAAAATTGAGTTATTGACATATTCTTATTAAATGACAACTTATTTACATTAGGTAATGTTTTTGTAAAGTTGTTTACATTTTAAGACTTTTTATTTAAAAAAACAAATGTTACACACATACTAAAAACTTTGAAGCTCAAGATCTCAAAATCACTCAGAATGCAGATAGAACCTTATAATTCCAAGGTGATGATATGTCAGTTTTTGTCGTCTATTCTTCATTTGTCCGCCATCAGTTTTACACTCATCTGAGGTTGGAGATTGGGACAGGTAAGAATGTTGCGCGACACATTGTGCACACGTAGGCTTTGAATATCACTTTTGCTAGACACAGGTTAGGGGCGAGCTCCACTCGCTGTATTTTAGTTTTTTTTCTTATCATAGAGTAGGTAAGGCAGCGCAACAGAGACGCGAAGATATTCTTTTCATATTGTTGTATGTTATATTTCTTTTGGGTAGTTAGGGTATAAAATGGGCCATTAAAATAGGTTTCTATTGTTTGGACGCCGCCTGCATCTCATCTCTCCAACTCTCCCATCTACTGTA
Organism: Danio kyathit; assembly: GCA_903798195.1. Taxonomy (NCBI): domain Eukaryota; kingdom Metazoa; phylum Chordata; class Actinopteri; order Cypriniformes; family Danionidae; genus Danio; species Danio kyathit. Next base: position 60,203,704 of record LR812519.1, on the reverse strand, counting down.
CCTCTTTACATTTTGGGCCCTATCATACACCCAGCGCAATAAGGCGCAAGATCTGTTTTGCACGATTTGTTGCTATTTTCAGACCAGCGCAACCCTAATTTTCGTGTTTTGCAGCACGTTGTTCAAATAGCAAATTCATTTGTGCCACTTTGAGGACTCATGAGTGTGCCGGTCTAAAAAAAAAAGAGGTGTGTTAAGGTGAATTGTTGGTGCTTTGCTATTTTGAGGAACTAATATAGACTGCGCCATTGACCAACTAAAAGCTGGTCTAAGCACTGAGTGCGTTAGTTATGCGCCTATGCAGGTCCAAACGCTTACACATTGGTTAATACACACAGGATGTACAGAAATACACAAATATCTTTACATATGAAAAAAATAAAGAATTAAAATGTTACAAAATTATTATTTTCTACATAAATATAAAAACTAGTAAGTACCATGCCTTCTTCATGTCTGGGGGGATTTTTTAGTTTATTCATGACAATTTGCATTTGTATTATGTTATTTTTATTAGCAGTATTATTTATTTTATGCATATTTATATTTATTTTAATAAAATCAAGTTTAGATTTATCCACCTGTCAGTTTTTGGAGATGTCTGGATCACAATATGGTGCATAATAAGACATGTGTTTGGACATAACTGTTTTTTGACCACACTTTATTATTATTGTTTGTTTATTAGTTTGTTGGAAATTAGAACTAAATTTAGAAAAAGTTTTGAAACAAATCTTTGTGCTTAACAAACCTAATTAAATATGTAGGGTAATGGATGTCTTCAGTGGAGTGTGTACAACACCGTTTCCTTATCCATGAAAGTAAAGGGAGTAAGAGTAAAAGTAAAGTAAAGAGAAAGTAAAGAGGCCGAATGAAGGAGGCTCATTCTTTATTCTAGCTGCAGATGGTCAGTTTAACCGTTTTCCGCTAGTGAAGCGTTCAGTTTTTCCATTTACAAAGTCCACCATGTAAATAGCAAATGCGCCACGGCGCGACGCAACTGACTCTTAAAAGGAATGGGAGATGAGACTCTTATTGGTTTAATGCACATTATGCTCAAAACACATCCATAACTCATTAAGAGAATAAACACAACCAAAGTGTATTTTGCCATCCTTAAAATAGCAAAAGTAGATTTGGACATGCCCTTAATGCTTTTGCGCCATGCGGTTTAGATTTTGCGCCTAGATCGTTAAAATATAGCCCTTTCTGTTTTGTTTCTTGCCTGTGATTTTCAATATAATTTTGTAAATATGTATTGTTCTATATACATATTTTTGCACTTATTATCACTATTGTTTGTAAATAAAACTCACTTTATTGTATTTAGTTATTTGTGGTATTTTGTCCCTCACTCATTAATATTGTGTTTGCTTACAGTTTGTGTTTCATCCTAAATTAATGTTACTCTACTCCCCCTTGACTGACCATCTTTGACAATATTGAAAAATATCTAGTAAAATAATAATTCAGGAGGGCTAATAATACTGACTTCAACTGTACACCAGCTTCTAGCTATTCGCAAAACGAAACCCAAAGATCTTGAAATATCGGATTTTAACCCTGCCTTTGCCTCCCCCATCAAAAACAGATTCACTTCGATGATTATTCCTGATTTGCTACTTACAAACCAAAGATTTATATCCCCATTTTTTCCCCTTGACATTCGACAAATAGATTGTTCCGGGTGGGACCCAACAGGGGCTCTGTGGGACATTTATAACACACAGTGTAATTCATCTCTTCTGGAACACTCGCTCAAGCCTCAAAAAAGCATTATTTTAGCTGTCATCTGCCTCCTTTCTGATCAATAACAGGAAAAAAAGAGAGAGAGAAAGCATAAAAAGATACATTTGATGGAGAAAATTCACTCGGCGGGTGGGAAATGGTGAAAGTGCTCACTTCCTTCGATCTTTGATTAGTTTATATGATTTTCTATGGGTTTCCAAATGATTCAGTCTGACGCGGAGAAATGAAAACTGGTCTAGGATCAGTTAATAAAGATGATCTCTTTACCTTACCCTGAGCTGATCATTGGTTTGTTGTTCTGTGTCTTTCTTTTGAAGTAGATCAAACATGCAACAAAACCTGAAAGAAACAGAGCAAATAAATGATTTTGCCTTGTAAGAGTGTTTAAAGAATATAATAACACATTTATTCATTAAAAGTTTTTACATCCACAGAATATAATTGTTTTGATATTTCAGCGCTGGAAAATCAACGTGTCTATAATTTTTTTTTAAAGTGAGCTTAAATTTATTAGGGTTTTTGTTCGTAAATAAACAGCAATGTGTGTGTGAAATGACTATTCTGACAGCTATAAACTACCAAATATTTTGCTTGTGGATTTTTGATCAGTCTTTTGAAAAATATTGAATCATATTATTATTTTTGTGGATGTTTAACCTTGTTTCAATTTTTAACCAAATCTAATATAGTTTTTTTTTTTGGATAAGAAATGGCAAAAGGTATTTGGTCAGTATCCCAACTAATGCTAAATGCAACCCAATTTTGGTAAAACTTTACAGTAACAGTACATGAATAATGATGTATTAATATGTAAACTAAACATAAATTTATTATGAATTAATGATGAGTTGAGGTGCACGTTAATCATGAATGAACTTTAACTACAGCATGTGTCAGATGAGATCTTGTGTGAATAACCTTAATTACTTGTTGGTACATGCTGTTACTTAATGTATTAATTAACATTTAAGTTAAGCTAAATGTAACCAACATGAACTCATGAGCTTTTAATATATAATTATGTCATGACTTTACTTGGAGGGGCACATCATCATTAACTCATCCTTAACTACTCATGAACTGACAGAACACTTTTCTATTGTTTTTCAGTGTAAATACACTAGATGGATGTGCATAAGGAGTTCATGAGTAGTTAAGAATGGGTTAAAGATAATGTGCACCTCCAAGTAAAGTCTTGATATATTTATACATGAACATATCATGAATTCATGAAGGTTTAATTAAGTATAACCTAATACTTTAATTAACTATCAATCATGTACTAACAAGTAATTAAGGTAGCCGTTATTCACACATACACTCATGTGACTCGTGTTGTAGTTAAAGGGTCACGAAACACCAAAACACATTTTTTGAGATTGTGGCAGTCACATATATGTCCCACGTTGCTAAAAACACTATTAGGACACATATAATTCACTAAAAAGTGAACATTGGTTGTTTTTGCGTTATTTCGAGCAAATTCGTTCTTCCGGTTTGAATTTTTTTTTGAAGCTACATCACAGCCATGAGATCTTTAAATTCCAGCGTGTAGGTTGGATGTCTGTACCGGCGAGTACAACATGACGTATTAGAGCTTTCAGCATTAATTCATGAGAAAAACTTGGTTCGAACCAGTTAGGTGAATGAGGTGCAACTTAATTAATATGCATGATATAGCTTCGTTTTTATCTGTGACGGTGTTCAGACGGCAGAGGGACGCCACGTTGTGTTGCCAATAGGGTTGGGCCGATAGACGATGTCATTGTCCATCGCCGATGGCTGATAAACTTGACGATGCTGAGCCGGCATCGTGATCCATCGCCCCGCTCCACATGTATATTGATATATGACTTATTATTTGCATGTCATCTTAATGAGCTGTGTTATATTATACTTATAGCTGCTGTTTGCACTGACAGCATCGTGAGGATTAAATACATCGTGAGGATTATACAGCACGTCTCACACTTAACATGTGTAGATTCAGTGGCAAACGCTGTTACCTGTAAACCCCGTCCCACATTGTGAATGGCTTTAGTTATTTTCATAGCGGACTTGAAGCCACTGGAAGTCTTTTATCCACTCTTGGAAAAGTGTGAAAGGTGGATTAACATTCAGCACATGATCACTAATCAGATGTGACATTATTTAAATTTAGGTGGTTTCTAAAACTAAATCTGTCAGTGTTATTTTCATTCTCTCATCTTCAGCGCGTCACTTTCCACGGCTGTTGCTCCTGTCATGTGGAGGCGTTGACTGAGTGATTGACAGCTGATATTAACCAATCCATTCGCGTTCAGTTCTAGCTCAGTGAGCCAATAGGAAGAGCACAAAGGCGGGGCAAGCATTCCGGTCTTTTTTACTTCAGCAAGTTCACATGACAACTGTTTTAATCTGTTCCTGAGCGCTGCATTTGGCGTCTTTAGGTGCAAAGATGCATCCTGCATAAATGTCTCCTAAATCTGCGCACGCGGTGAGGATTTTGCAGTGAAAACAGCTTGCACGGTAAAAATGTATGCACTAGCACAAATGCTTTCAAAAACATATTTTAGGTCGCATAAAATATCGGGCGCAAGTGTGACCAAAACGGTCGAGCCCTATAGCATCTATACTTGTTATTTTGTCCTCATAATAATAATAAAATAAGGAAGTTATCATTAATCACAATAAATTACAGTGAACTCCAAACGAACTCTCGTCTCATCTTCGCCACCAGCAGTGGGGAAAAGCCATTATGACACAGATCACTCCGCCTGATCATGCCAGAGTCCCGCGGAAAAAAAGTGATTGACAGGTGGTAATTTGTGTATAACTTTATTTATTTATGGTTTGGTTATGGGTAAAGCAAAGACCATGTGGGTCAGGTAGTGAAAACAATAGGCTACAATTATTACATTCGTTATGAATTATTTGATATTTAACAACAAAGACCCCCACCCCGCCTACGATACCATCGTCCATCACCGATGTTCACATCAGACATCGTACGATGCCAAATTTGTCAACATCGCCCAACCCTAGTTGCCAACTGTAATTAAAACAAGTGAAAAAGAAGAATTGTTTGGAGACATGGGTCATCAGCGTTGTGTTCATACATTTGCCGCAAAGAAGGTTTTGTTTCCATTTCCCCGCTATAAGAGCACACCGTGTGGACTCACGTGTGGATTACAGTGGTCTGCTAACATGCAACAAAAATAAGTTTGTAAGGAACATTTTTACCCGAGAGCTTTTCGCATCTGGAAATGGTGAAATCTGGATTTGCTACTGCTCTCCTTTTAAAAAAGATGCAGTTCCAGTTCGTGTTGATTGTCCTGTCTCTACGGATTTGGTAAGTGTGGAATCAATGTTCGATGTTTATGTTTATTCAGATGGCAAAGTTAGTATCATCAGCAGTACTCTTTCAGTTTTTAAAGACATACCTTAGTCAAAATGATTAAGTTACTAAGTTCAAAGTACGTTACTATCACTACAATATTACAGACTGAAAGATCCGCAGTAAATGCAGCTCTCCAATTGTAAACATGTAAACACTTTAATCAAACTACTACCATTGTAAAGGATTTTCGCCACGTAGAATTTTCGCCAAAATTTGTGACAGGATAGTCTAACACACACGGCTGTGATTCTACCAAGAAATGCGGAGGTTTCTTTTTTTCTCCCATACGGCGTGCAGTATCAAATTCCCTTAAAACAACACTCTTCCAGCAGTTCCTCGCATCCAATGTCTCGTTTGTCACGGGGGGCATGCATCAAATGTTCCTGAATGAAAGTGAGAGTGCCAAACTGCAGTTTAAGTTGAAAACATTAAGAATGAAACACCCGAAATTACATGCATCTCGAGAGGAAATGTGGATAATGCGGTGTCTAATTATGTGCAATAACATGTAAAACAGGATCATGAAAGAAACATTTAAAATGCATCTCATGTAAACACCTTAATCATATTATTATCTTATTCACATTAAGGCAAATATTTGCCGGCGTGAAAATCAGCAGTAGTTCACTTAATGAAACTCCCCTTTTCATGCAAACCCGTCCCTCTTTCACCACTCGACTCATCAACTTTTCTGACTTTTTTCAATCTAGAGGTGTGAGACAGGGGGGTTTTGTGGCCCTTTAAAGTTAATGTTTAGTGCATTCATTAACTCGTCAGTAGTTCATAATAAAGTAATGTTTAGTTTGCATATTAACACATCATTTTCCATGTACGGTTATTGTAAAGTGTTACCATAATTTCTAATTGAGTCAAACTTGAATCTATTATTCTATCACCATTTTGAAAGTGCACTATATAGTGTATAACTTCCGGTTAGCTATGTTTGTATACTCTCTAACCTATACACAACTCAATTTTTCTCATTTTTACTTTAATATAATAATGTGCACCTTTTGTAAACCTGCTTTGGAATGATAATTATTGTAAAAGCACAATAAAAACTTGAATTTAATAGAATAATGAAAAAAAATGCATTTAATCTAGTCTTTTATAGAAAAAAATAGAATATTAATTAGTCTTTTACAGGAAAAATCACTTTATTTATCACTTTATTATTTTTTATATCTTTATGTAATGTTTTATTTACGTAATTTGTTTGTTTTTTGCACCTGCTTTTTTACTGTCATATGATGATGTATTGATAATGCTAATGTTCTTTTGCATTACTATGTGTTTAATAAAAAAAAAAAAACAAAAAAAAAAAAAAAACAAAGTGCATCAACATACTTAAAAGCCTCAGCAACTTCCGGTGCACAGTGACTTTTTCCACCTGCAATTTATGGAATTGTCTGATAAACAGTGCATTTGATTTCACTGATTATCATTATAATGGACTTTGGATCTTATATATATTCATACAGCACTTGTCTCTGAGTGATTGTGTTGAACGGTTTGATCAAAAGTCCGTCAATAGTTTCTCTGTCCTTGTGACACCATAGCTGCTTCATTTATAATCCCATAGCAGACTTTCTGAAGACTCATCCATACAGGAGCAAGAGCTTCATGCATCAATACTACAATACCCGTCTGCATTCACAATGAAGAGGAAGTCATGGTCAGCCGGACACTACACATCACATGTAAAACATCAGCTTGTCCATGAAGTTCAGAGAATATATATTTGCAGTTTCTGTTGGAAGTTGTTTGAGGCAACAATGTGCAAACAAATAAATAAATGAAGAAAAAAAAAACTAAGGGAACTATGCTGGAAATTTAGTGCTATAAAAAATGTGACAAAGACTTATAGAGCTAAAACTGAAACCAAACTTTGAATTTCATGAGGTGCACATTTCAGGAAATATGCTGAATACACTTTGGAAGAGTTAAAGAGATAGTTTGAACGTTTGAATAAACAATCAAACAAATAAATAAATAATGTTGTTACCCTAAAGGTAGTTCAAAACTGTTTGTGCGTGTACCTCAATGAGCATAACTCTTCAAAATGAGTTTGGTGTGTTTTGCAAGGAAATAAAGGGGGTGACTTTGTAATTGAAATGACATTAAGATGCATAAATAATGATAGCATTGCACATTTAGCCTACGTGAAGTTTCAGTTAATGCTAACCAAATTCATTAACTATATTTAAACCTAACGTGTCTCTATTTTGAATTATTATTTGGAACTATTTCCCCCTGTCATTCATTCATTAATTTTCAGCATCAGTTATGATTATGTTTACAGTGTGACAAAAAAACTTGAGCTTAGCTTACCTGTCAAAAAACTTCACAAGTTCGACGTCACAACTGCAACTCAAACGTGTCAACAAATTCCTCCATCTTGTAAAAGAATCACCGACGTCGTTTTGTCCAGCAAATCTTTACATTTTGAGCTTGGCCTGCACTTCTAACAGCGAACTTGATTTCCAATGTATGAGTACGTCAGCCTTGACGTGACGCTGGATAAGTATGGAGGTCGAACGGTGCCAAACGTCATGAAATTTGATCGCCTCAGATTCAGCCGGTTAAATTAATGTATTTGAGATGGTTACTTGCGACATATTTACAAACATTAGACATCTCCCGGTTTATGGTAAGTTCTCTTTTTTAATTTTATTTTAATTTGACTGTTTTTCAAGTTAAATTAATTTGCAAAACCCAAAGATTTAATATTAATGGGATAGAAACCTGGTCAAATGCTTATCCATTTTAAGTTCATTTTGATTAAAAATGCCCAAACTAGGGCCCGCAGGCTAAAGTTGGCCCATGGTAACCTTTGATTTGGCCCACCATCCACGGCCACCCCTGGGTAAACTCTGGCCACCCTTGTGGCCACCCCAATATGATTTTGCTGTTGATATTATTAATTTAAATGTACTTATGTAAATTCCCAATATTTCAATAAATAAGTAAATAAAATGCAGCCACTAAATTATTGTTGGTGCCACTGACGTAGCTGATTCACTGCCCCTCCCCCATTAGCGGATTTAGGCATGGGCAATATGGCGATCACCCAGGGCGGCATTTTGCTCGGGGTGGCATGCGGAGAGGGTGCCAAAAAAAAAAAAAAAACATCCCCTAGTAAAAGCATTGGGATACGATTTACTTTATGCAAGTGTATAAACTTAGAGTGGCAATCCCAAAACAAAGACGTTAGGGGCCATTCATAGTTGGCATCTTTTGCACGCGATCTCTTTTTGAAACCGAAACAGCGGTGGTGAAAGCAAACTGATGCATGCGTGCAGAAAATCATTCCCGTGCGAATCACGCACTCCTGTGTGAATTGCGGTTGTTTACATGCACGCCGATAAAATACCAGAGTAACAGTCTTTTGTGCAGAGGCGTCGGCACAAAGTGAGTTTTGCAAGTCGACAAATCTAAAGTTTATATAATATTATGGTGAGGTTACTTTCACTAAGCATGGCTAGAAAGCAGAAAGGAGGGATAAAGAGTCAGGGAGCTAAAACTTCATAACATTAATTCTCGGCCATGAGTCGGGTCTAAAACAACAGATAATTCTATAAAACATATTTATTTTTGTATTCTTTAGAATTGTCATAACTAATATTCATGCAAAAGATTTCTTAAGTGATCTTAGCATATATCACTCCGGATGTTACATTGTTTTCCAGTAACATTTAGGATTGATTTCTGTTATTTATTTAGAATAATAATTGTATTTATTTAGAATAAATATAAATAAATTGTTATATTTATTAAAAAATAAATCTTACAATTTATGGGGGGTGGGGGGTTCGCCCAGGGTGTCATTTAAACTAGAACCGCCACTGCCCTCCCCGATCATCGTTGACAGCACGCACACACCTTCAATATGACAATTTGATGTTTACCTTAAGGTAGCCTACATAAATAGAAGAAGCTGCATTAATAATATTGTGGCTCAAAAAGGAATATGGATAAATGATATTATTAGGCTCTGTATGGTGAGTGTGTGTGTATATAGTAATGCCTTTTGTTCAGTTTGTTTTATTAATTAACTCATTAATCTTCATTAATTTTAGACATGGCATATACTGTATGCTGTACAATAAAAGTGTGAAAAATAACTCAAAAGTTATTTTGTATGAAACGTGTTTTTTAACTAAACATTGATTTTTATTTGGTTTGCACATGCACTTGCTGAATTATTTCAAGGAATGAATTGCAATATTTCAAGAGTAATTAATTAAATGAATTAAAACCACATTATTTCATTTACCAGAAACAAAAATATAACATTGCACTGAATTCATTATTTTTTTGTGTGCCACCCCAAGATTTGGTCTGGCCTCGCGTCACTGCCACCATCCCATCTGAGAAGAGAGGGAGAATTATGAGGATGGTTTAGAGACTATAATTTCTAATTTACAGTTTTTCTCCATTGGTTTGGCTCATTTCTTGAAACTGGAATTACATTCTCAAAACAACATGGACAAACCTCCAAACCACTTGGCAATTGTTCACAACAGAATAGATTTTTCTCATTCATTTCATCAAATTGCAAATGTCTAAGTACATTTAGCCAACATTTAGCACAATTTCCAAGTGAATAGATCTAGTTGATCTAAACTGATTGTTGGTTCTCAGTTAAATGGTTGTTCGCTCCAAAATGTGTCAGCGTCATTTCATTGTATAAGTCACCACATGCACAATAGTCTGTTCAATACATTTATTACAGCAACTGGCAGTCAGGTAAAACTAGAACTTGACTAACAAAGGAGGAATTTCACACATCTCAGATGACCAATCATGCACTGTAGGCTACATATAATTTCATTGTTTTTTGATTGTGTGTTTATATTACAGTATATTATGCTGTATACAGTACCTTTTTTATTCTGATTTATATTAATTACTTTATGTGTGTGATTTATAATAGTTACAATTTCATTGGCAGTATGAGTGCAATGTACAGTATGATGTCAAACCTTAGAGGCTACTCTTAACCTAAAATCCCAACACTATCTCACGGCAATTCGTAACTTTTTAATTTAGTGGCTAATTCGAATGAATTTGTACGATCTCATTCGTACAATTTAGTATGATTTGCTTTTCCCCCAATGACGATTGGGTTTAGGGGTGGGGTTGGGTGCCACGCCTCCTTTTTAAAACCATACATTTTCGTACAACTGAACACTTAGCTGAATTAGCCACTGAACTGACAAAACGTAAAATAGAAACATTTCCTCGTGGGATCAGACGAAAATCCTTATTTCTTATAATTTTTTAAATCTTATCAATTTATTTTATTTAGTTTTTTACACATTTGCATTCTGTCCGAAGGCAAAACAGTTCCGTAACCATTTTCAAAAACTGGGCTAAGACTGAAAGGTGGACATGAGGGATATTTCAATGGTCCTCTGTCATAGTGACAAAACATCTAAACTGGACTTTGACTTGCAGTGCTTATGCAATTCCAAAGGGACAAAGGCATATATTGACATATAAACACACAGTTTTGGGAAAGATATAAGCTTTTGCCAGTGAGCTATAGTGTTGTGCTGAACTGTAAGACTGTTTTGCAAAACAATCTTAGCATATTGAGAATGTAATTCCAGTTTCAAGAAATGAGCCAAACCAATGGAGAAAAACTGTAATGTAACCTTTCTTGTTTTTGTTTGTTTGTTTGTTTTATTGCTAAGCTACAAAAAAAAAAAAAAACTGAAATGTTTCAATGAAATGTTGTAAATAAGTCTGTTTTTTTTTTTTTTTTTAATTTACGTACTGTCACCAGACAGACAGAAGACAATCCAAAGACATCAGTGAGCAAATGAAGGAAAAGGCAGATTCTGCTTGACTAGTGTCTTCAGCATTGAACTCCACTGTGTTATAAATTGTTTTTTTTTTAATTGTTATTATTGTAATAAGTTATAATTAAAATTTATACTGCATTAGTTAATGCAATTTAAAGTAATGTTTTCAATTTATTTTTAAACATTATAAAATAAATTAGAAAACTACCAATGGTAACTTTCAGCCCTCAGCTCTCAATATTTGATTTTTGACCCTTCATACGAAAAAGTTTAGGCATCCCTGATTTTGATAAACTGAAATACATTTTGTGTTACATAACCAACTCGTCTGAATGTTCTTCTCTTTGCATAACTTAAATCCCTCTCTTTGCATCAATATTATTTTATTTTAATGTGTTAAACCTTTAAAATGGACTGTACTGTTCAACCATTTTGGATCTTTCACATACAAATATCACAATTACTTTCTTTTTTATGCTTTGATCAATATAGCGTTTAATAGAAGATCATTTATTTGAACTAAATCTTTGGTACGTAAATGCACCTTTGATAAATTTTCAACAACTTTTAAAAGTAAAGTTGATTCAGTGATTTTATTATTATTTTTTGACAAAACAACAACATCATGACTTTATTTAAATGTCCGCACATGAAACTCTTCTTTTCTCAGTGTACATGCACATAGTATCTATGGTAGAGTGTTAAAAAAGAAAAGAAAAAAACACTCCAGCGCTGAAGACAGTCAGTAGACAGCATACAGTCGAGTTCCAGCAGTCTTCCTGGACTTTGTCCACATTTCATCTCCCAGACGGATCGCGTTGAGCTTATGTTTGTGTGTGTGTGAGAGAGACAGAGAAGGGGACAATACTGCATACTCATTAGCAGAGCATGCTGGGATGGCTGTTTATGTCACAACAGGTCGTGATGTCTCCCATGAGGTTTATTCGCAACACCTACAGAAAAACGAGAACCTAAAAAGGAGAGGACGGAAAGGCAAGAACTGCGGAGGATCTTATGTACTGTTGTGTCTTTCTGTAACAGTGATGCAATGTTACAGACAGAAAACTACTTTGAGGAAGTTTATGATAACACTAATGTATACAAGGAATAGGTCACCAAAATATACATTTCAAAAATGCTGTTTAACAACTCAATCTCAAGCAAGGCATGATGTACTTGATTTTCTTCAGTAAAACGTTAAATAATGGCCCTTATTGGGTCTTAAAATTCAAGTCAGTGGGTATGGGCACTTTTAGAGTTATATATATATATATACTCTTTAAATATATATATATATATATATATATATATATATATATATATATATATATATATATATATATATATATATATATATATATATATTTAAATTTTATTTATATATATATATATATATATATATATATATACTCTTTAAATATATATATATATATATATATATATTTAAATTTTACTGTAAAAATGGCAGCTGATTTTCAGTATTTCACCATTAAAATAAAGTACAAACTGTAAAATGCTACTTTTTATGGTAAACTACTGTATTTCATCAATATATAGTGTTAGTACACCAGTGCTTTGAAGTATTAACATCACCACATCATATCTTTTGTTACACAGACACGCATTTTTTGCTACAGAGCCATGTTAATGTGACACTCTCAATGATTAGTCAGATGTGTTTATATATGCATATTTATACCCTATAATTATATATATACTATTGTATATAAATAATCCTATTGTTACATCTAATGTCGTGATTATTTGAATAATTTACAGTTATGGTTGGGTTTAGGACTATAGGTATGGATTACATTTTCCAAAAACAATTGATGTTCTAGGATCAACATACATAATCCAGCATCGCATTGTGCTTGGTAAAATCATGACGTGCACATGGCGAAGCATATCTCGCCCAATCCGTCAATCTGAGACAGAGACAGTCTGGCATTCCAGCAAAGAAACAAATGATCAAGTTTTGATAAAAGATTAACAAATCAACTCTCTAGATTACAGTTTTTCTCACAAATTCTAATTTTCTCGCATTACTGCATTTCTCACAACACTATTTACATTTGCACAACAGTAAATGCATTTCTCAAAACAATTAGTGCAAACTGCAAAACCTAGTGGATAACCCTCAAAAGCGCGTCATTTACTCAAAATGGAAAGCTCATTCCTCAAAAGCAAGTATTCATGTCAATGAAAGTGTCAGTGTCATCAAACTGAAAAGTCCTGCCACCATTATTTATGAACAAGATACTGTAGTCAAATGGCTTTGTCATGTTTTCATTATGACACTTTACTCTGTACATGTTTTCCAATGTAAAAAAGTCTGATTTTGGTGACACTTCCTTAAAATGCTCAAGACAGCATTATATACTATTTGCACAGACATTTGAAAACTACAGTAAAGTTAGACATCACTGCATTAGTGAAGTATCTGAGTACAAGACACTGAATATGTATGTTTCACATTTTTACTGCATTTGCTCTTTACAATTCTAATTTATTCACAGCATTGTGCAAAAGAATAAATACACCCTTATTTACAACAAACATAAACTCCCTTTGGGTATAGCTGTGCACAACTGTGAACAATATTGCAGTACATATCGGAACTGGACCTATAACATACACCGGTCTGTAAATCATTCGTGAAATTGTTCAATTTAGGAGACATTTTCAGAAAAAAAAGATTTAAATCTTTTTTTTTAATTTGCTTGACAGATTTTGACAACTAGTTCAACATTTTTGTATGTAATGACTCAGGTAATGAAATGAGGACTATTGGTTTTATATGGAATGACTATTCAGCATCCACAAGTTCAGTTAATTTTGACTGACATGACAGAAGCAAATGATAATGTTACAAACAGCAGAGAGTTTTATGAAAGCAATTGATGCATGTCCAAAAGCATTTGCAATTTGTTTAAAGGAATGAGAAACTGCTACTATGATGTGCACAAATGACTAATTGTTTTGAGAAATGCATTAACTGTTGTGCAAATGTAAAAAGTGTTGTGAGAAATGCACCAAAGCCACTGAGAAAAACTGTAATATGCATTAATAAAATAAAACATTTTTGTTTCAAAATTTTAAAAAAAGCGTCAAAATAAGAATGGAGAGCAATATTTAAAAACTTTGAAGTGCTCAGATACAAAAATCTATGAGTTGCGTCGGAAATTTGACTCAATTTTTTTTCTCAAGCTCCTGTGTGTAGTTTGGGTAGACTGTAAAAAATGCTGGGTTCTACACAGTGCTTAATTTGTAAATTGCGAGGTCCTGGAACAGATCGGGGTAATGGATCTGGTGTGTTACCAGAGGATGGAGAGGTGTCGCAGACGAAAGTGAAGGGGTGTGGGGGGGGTGTCGCGGAACAAAGGCTGCGTCTAAAACCGCCTGCTAGTCAGTAGGTACTGCATTTGAATTTAAACGTACTACTCGACCGTTAGAAAAGTACGTTCTATACAGTATGAATGTAAGAAGTATGAATGGAATTCGGACGTACTACATCCGCCATTTTGTCATGGTCACGTGACCTACCTGTGTCAGTTGCGTCGATTCACTCCCATTCATGAATTCTTTCGTGGGGCATTATGGGATAGCGCGGCGTGCATGGGATGCACACTTCAGAATCTCACCGGAAGTAGTAAGTCATCCGGGTACTTCTCGCATACTGATTTTTGAATTCTATAAATTCGGACATACTACTCGGCTCGCATACTGATTTTAGCGTACTGTATAGTATGGAAGTATGCGGTTTCGGACGCAGCCAAAGTGAAGAGCGGGGAGGGGGGTGTCGCGCACAAAAGTGAAGAGGGTTGGGGAGTCGTGGAACAAAGTGAAGAGCGGGGCGGGGGTGCGTGTGAGGAGGGGGATCGATAAAATGAGGTGCCGGATCAAATTAAGCCCTGATTCCACACAATACCTTTATGTTGTCCAAACAAAAATACATTAATTTAACATAAAACAATTAAGTTGTCCCCAAAACCTCCACACAATAAATTTGTGATGTGACAACATGAAGAAATTAAGTTATTTTTTAAAGATAGAAGTGAATTAAACATAAAACAAATGAGTTGTCCCCAAAAAAAAACACTCAATAATTGTGTTGATTCAGCTTATTTTAAATAGGTAGTTTGAAAAATCATTCATTTATTTTCTTTTCGGCTTAGTCCCTTTATTAATCCGGTGTCGCCACAGCGGAATGAACCGCCAACTTATCCAGCACGTTTTACGCAGCGGATGCCCTTCCAGCTGCAACCCATCTCTGGGAAACATCCATACACATTCATACAGTACGGACAATTTAGCTTACCAAATTCACCCGTACTGCATGTCTTTGGACTGTGGGGGACACCGGAGCACCCCGAGGAAACCCACGCGAACGCGGGGAGAACATGCAAACTCCACACAGAAACGCCAACTGACCCAGCCGAGGCTCGAACCAGCGACCTTCTTGCTGTGAGGCAACAGCACTACTCACTGCGTTGCCCAGTTTGAAAAATCAGCAAAACTAATTTTTCGAGTGTAATTTCGTCTTTTATGTGAAATAATTAAACATAAACAAAGAAAAACTCTCACTTTAGAGGGAAATTTTTGGCAGTACAACGATTTTTGCATCTGAACTCTTCAAATATGTGCAGTTAATTGGTATTTTATTCAATCAAATGCATGCAGATTTACCAGTTCATTTACCTCAGTGTTTGACCGTGAGGTAGCCAAGCGTGATCTTTATTTAAACAATCCCAAATCATGTCCTTGATTTTAAATTCCCACAGTTAATGTGTCAAAAGCCACCCCATTCGGCTAATAAAAACACCATCATGCGTAAATAACATGTATTTTGATAGCCCAAAAAAGCAATTTAGAAATAAATAAGTAAACAAAGTAGGCTTCAGCTACTTTACAGCATTAATAATCAAGCAGCTTGTGTGCTGTGATGGTGAATAACCTGCCAAACACTCTCCTCTCCCAGCTGGACTGCAGGTCTCTGTGGAACAGTCATATCAGAGTGTCTACAGAGTCCACCTCTGCGTCAAGACATATGGGCAGACCTGTGAGCTACACACACACACACACACACACACATCCACAGGCACCTGCGCTCCCTCCACGCTGTAATTACATTTACTCCTCTAATTCTGGGTACCACAGCGCACACACACACACACAAACACACTCACCAGGGTGATCAGAGACTTCACTTTCGGCTGCTTGTTTTATTGAGACAGATGCAGATGTGCTCAGCTGGATGGGACGTGATGATCGTCTCAGAGGACCGGCTAGTCTTCAGAAATATCTGTTCAAGTGTACTGTAGACTCCTGAATCTACAGTAGAGAAATGTGTTGCAGTTCCTTCAGTGTGTTTGAGAAGTGCTGAGCCACTGTATGTTCTGTTGTTGTAATAATGTGCACTGGATTCATTGTGATTCGGGGCTTGGTTGTTAATAATGGCTATTATTAATATCAGTGTTGCTGCTTGATACTTTTAGTGGAATTTTTTTCATGAATATACACTCACCAGGCACTATATTAGGTACACCTTAATAGTACTGGGTTGGACCCCCTTTTGCCTTCAGAACTGCCTTAATCCTTCGTGGCATAGATTAAACAAGGTACTGGAAATATTCCTCAGAGATTTTGGTCCATATTGACATGATAGCATCACGCAGTTGCTGCAGCTTTGTTGGCTGGACATCCATAATGTGAATCTCCCGTTCCACCACATCCCAAATGTGCTCTATTCTATTGAGATCTGGTGACTGTGGAGGCCATTTGAGTACAGACAACTCATTGTCATGTTCAAGAAACCAGTCTGAGATGCTTCGCGCTTTATGACATGGAAGTCCTGCTGGAAGTAGCTATCAGAAGATGGTCATAAAAGGATGGACATGGTCAGCAACGATACTCAGGTAGGCTGTGGTGTTGACACAATGCTCAATTGGTACTAATGGACCCAAAGTGTGCCAAGAAAATATCCCCCACACCATTACACCACCACCAGCAGCAGCCTGAACAGTTGATACCAGGCAGGATGAATAACGAACCATGTCTACATGCCTAAATTCATTGAGTTGGCTGATTAAAAATTTGCATTAACGAGCAGTTGGAGAGGTGTACCTAATAAAGTGGCCGGTGAGTGTATAGATATATTGCCACAGCGGAATGAACCACCAACTATGTTTTGTGCAGCGTCACTTGTCTTTTTGGTCATTTTGTCTTTCTTTCATTTCTGAATGAATCAGTGTTTTTGAACCAATCAGTTGAATGAATTTACTAAATCAGTATACCTTGCCACCTTGCATATATATATATATATATATATATATATATATATATATATATATATATATATATATATATATATATATTATAGGTGGGCATAGATACATTTTTTTAATGAGCCATTTTAATCTAGATTAATCTAGATTAAAATGGCTCATTTGAATGCTGCCGAAGGCATTCAGAATATGTGTGCTACCCAAATAATGACTAAAAAGTCATAACTGAACTAAACAGAAATGGAATTAAGACGTGGAGTATGCAGATATTAGTGGCATTATTGAAGTAAACACCACAATCAAACTATTACCGTCATGTAGGACTTTTCACCATAATTTCCATAATTAGTCGAAAAATAAGTCACCCAAAATTACAGGGAACTCTTACATGAAAGCACTTCACGTAAACACCTTAATTATATTATTGTCTATTAAGGCAAATAATTAGATTACAGATGTCCATGTAAGAATAATCAGTAGTGTCCAGGGACTGGGGTGGCAAGGAGGTGGCATTAAAATTATGAGGGGTGGCAACACTAAAGCAAGCATCCTTGCATGGTTTTTTTGGATTCAAGGAACGCTATTCTTATTCGGTGTATACACTAGGGAGCACATTTTTACATTGTCCTAAAAAATGAAATAAAGGCTGATGTGTGATTGACTTGAACCTGATATCTGGATTGGAAAGTCAGATAAATTAAAGGAGTTGGTATGGTATTTTTACCTTCTCTTTGCTGAGTTCTATGCAAATCTGTAGCGAGTTTAAGTCTATGCCAAATTTGATTAACAAAGCATGACAAACAATGCAGACTGCATATGGATACTTCTCAGTGAATCAAGTTTCCTTAAGTCAAAAACAAATAATACACAACATACACTACACTGAACAATTTCGATTAGCTAACAAGGTAAGGCTAACAATAAATATAACTGATTCAAAAAACTTGCTATTTGGTCATCATATAACTAGCAAGCAACTATCTCAGACAACACATAGATTTTTTTTACCTTAATTTGGCATTCATTTTTTAAGTATTAAAGTAATTCAGTACCTGGATTTGTTTCTCAACTTCAGCATATCGATGGACTGGACACGGCCAAATGCGTTGTTGTAACGTGATGCCAGTTATCAAAGGTTTGGACAATCTTGAATATTCAAGCTACTGAACAATATACTTTTGAAAATAGTTTACAGTTAAGCTGTTAGTCGTTAATATACGCGAGGAAATCGGTCAAAAAACACTTTGGTTTGTTAAAAGAGCCTGATTGACGATTGAGTCATTTGTTTGTGTGATGATCTCGCTGCACTAAATGTCTTGATTCACTAAAACGAAGCAGTTCATAGGAGTTGTTTGTTCAGATCACTGACACCATTCATCAAAGGTTCGGACAATCTTGAAGATGCAAGCTACTGAACAGCACACTTTTGAAAATAGTTTACAGTTAAGCTGTTAGTCATTAATATACACAATATCAAAATAACTGCTTTGGTTTGTTAAAAGAGCCGGATTGAGTCATCTGTGTGTGATGATCTCGCTAGTTGCACTAATTGATTCACTAAAACAAAGCAGTTCAAAAGAGTCGTTTGTTCGGACTATGCTTTAATAGAAAGACGAGATTTTGTTCTATTATTTATGGGTTTTAGCGTGGAATAAAGAGCAACAACGGAAATGCAGGTGAACAAACACAGCAAGAACGTCTTTGGGTCGCAGGTTCGAACCTCG
Organism: Danio kyathit; assembly: GCA_903798195.1. Lineage (NCBI taxonomy): Eukaryota > Metazoa > Chordata > Actinopteri > Cypriniformes > Danionidae > Danio > Danio kyathit. Next base: position 60,184,755 of record LR812519.1, on the reverse strand, counting down.
GCTGGGGTGGGTCAGTTGGCATTTCTGTGTGGAGTTTGCATGTTCTCCCTGCGTTCGCGTGGGTTTCCTCCGGGTGCTCCGGTTTCCCCCACAGTCCAAAGACATGCAGTACAGGTGAATTGGGTAAGCTAAATTGTCCGTAGTGTATGAGTGGGAATGTGTGTGTGGAAATTCCCAGAGATGGGTTGCGGCTGGAAGGGCATCCGCTGCGTAAAAAATCATGCTGGATAAGTTGGTGGTTCATTCCACTGTGGCGACCCCGCAAGGGACAAAGCCGACAAGAAAATGAATGAATGAATATATATATATATATATATATATATATATATATATATATATATATATATATATATATATATATATTAGTTTCATATGCTGGAAGTTTCAGGCAAGTAAAGTGCATTAAACACAAGGGAAAGAACTATTATTTCCTCACATATGAAACTCTCTACAGTCAGCATATTGAGGTTAACACAATAATACCTGTACTTCCTGTTGATCGAGCATGAAGATTTGCTATTTTCAATGCACTCAAGCTGCCAAAAATATCAATGTAAATGCCTCACCTTTTTGTCATTTGCTCCAGTTTTTCTGCTCTCTTTAACACACAGAATACATTTGTGGTGTATGAACACACAAACCACAACAACTCCCTCTACCAACAGACTGAGTCGCTGAGAAATGTGGGGTAAGCCATGAAACATGCAATAAACCATGTTTAATTGAATACAATTATGTTATGTATGTATGTATGTACCATACATTTAATTTAATTCCAAAATTTAGCAAAACTGCAATTAAATCAGAAAGCCATGGTTCTTAAAAAAAGATTTTCAACATCAAAAGTCGACACAGCAGAGATCAACATCCCATAATACAATTCACAACTGTAAATAAACACTTGTGAATCACAAAATATAGAAGCTGTTAATTATCAGATCGTTTTTACAGTTTATGACATTGTACAAGGCGAGCTGCCGAGCAAACTGTCCATTCCGGAAAAGCCATCCATACAGAGATAAGCAGGCAAGGAAGTGTTCAATTACTGATCACAGATGCATTTAACTTATTTTTGTGATATTTATTCAGTGCTGTGTGAAGAACTGATTGAAAACAACCCTTTATCCGTCAATAATATATCCCAACAAACATCAGTTGTGCGAAAAGGAACAAAAGTTGTCTGTGTCATACAGCACCATAGCATTCATCTTACCCAGAAACTGCAGGCAAATGTATACTGAAGCACATTTTTTGCTGTTTTTTTGCAGTTATTTCCAATAAGCCTGTGTTGATTAATTCAATATCAGTTCACAAACTAGTATGACTATGTAATATCAGATTTCCTCAAACATACTTGGCATCTCCAATTTCAGAACCACTGATTTAGTTTTACCTCTCCAAGGCCGCTTGTGGTAAAATTACAGAAAAAGCCAGAAGTTACACGTCAAATGCTGTTCATCCATAGTGGTTTACAGTACGCTTTACTAAAGGAGATGCTTTCCCTTTGGGCAAACCAGGAATTAAGCACTTTGCTCAAGGGCACAATGGAGATGTGGGATTTAAGGAGCTCTTTAGTTCACGGATCAGCTCTTCCGCAGTTTGCCAGCTCAGTGCTTTTTTTTTTTTAAACCAGCACTCCACAAACTGAGCTTGATTTGCTTTGGAGACGCTCGTCACTAACCTTCGCTCTTTTCTGTTTACTGTGAATTAGTGCCGTCACATTACAAAAGCCCAGAGTGACCGTACAGTGTCCACTTGTCTGCACTCTCTAATGTATGTCTCACAAGCTGCCAAACTACATTAGAGAAATGAGCCTTGCAGAGCCTTCATTAGACCAGCGCTGGAGAGGAAAACAAATGCTTAACACTGGTAAACCATTACTTTTATTTACACCACAGATGACTGCATCAGTGAAGAAGCTGCGAGAGTTGTACTAAAGTAAATAACTATTATACTGCATATACTGTACATATAAATAATATAAAATAAATCTGATTTTCCCTCAGATAGGCTAGATAGAGAACATATAAAGGTATAAAAAATTAAGGATCTCTAATAGGGTGCTCACATCAGATGTCGAGCGGATAAAAAAAATAAATAAATAAACAGACTATTCGCTAATCACAATATTCATGAGTAAGTAGACATTTTGAGTTTACTCGCTTCACTTGCGTGTCAAATTCGTCGTGGGCTGGGCTTCTGTCTGCCCAATGACTCTAGTTTTGTTGCTAAATGGCTAACATGAATTTTATTGAGAGAATAGCTGTGCTTTAGGAAGGCTGAAAACAGCATATATTTGTTCGGCGCCGTGCCTGAGTTCACTAGATCCTTTCAGAGGAGCACCTAGCTCTGTGAGTTCATCAACACCTCCAGAAACTGTACCTGGATGATGGAAGCTTTCAGCAGTACTTCGAATTGAGCCAAGCCTAGTTTGAAGAGCCTAGTTGGGTGTCGGCAGCAGGATTTTCCCTCGGGACACCAACAACAGGCACTACATCAGGATCACGCCCACACTAGAGCAAGCTCCTGATTGGTTAGTGTGGCGCGAATGTACTCAAGTTTAGACCACAACACAAATGCGAGCTCTGTTAACAATTCCCTGTTGAATCTACAGTAACTTACTGGCAGCAGTTCGCCAGTAACTTACTGTAAATCAATAACAGCAAAAATACTGTATTTACATTTACAGCAGCATTTACCTTGCTGTATATGTATTTACAGTATTGTATATTTTATACAGTAATTTTCACAACGCAGCTTTAAAATACAGTAACATACTGCATAACTGTCCTACAGTTAAATACTGAAATACAGTACATACTTACTCCTATGGTCGTTTATATCGGAGTTGATAATTAGCCGCACCATGTTGGTGTTTCGCAACATCTAATTTTTACAAGGTGGGTCGTTAGCCCAATGCTCAATCTGTAACCTGGAGAACCAGAGCATACTCATACACTACGGACAATTTAGCTTACCCAATTCACAGCGGATGTCTTTAGACTTGTGGGGGAAACCAGAGCACCCAGAGGAAATCCATGTAAACACTGGAAGAACATGCAAACTCTACACAGAAATTCCAACTGACTTAGGGGCTCGAACCAGTGACCTTCTTGCTGTGAGGCGACAGCGCTACCCACTGGACCACTGTGCCGCCAAAATACAGTATATGTTACAGTTAAATGCTGTTTAATTTACAAAAATCGTCAATAGTGCGCATGTGCACACACACACACACACACATTTGTACATCTACCTTTATGGGGACTTCCCATAGACATTATTTTATACTATACAAACTATATTCTATTCCCTACCCTAACTCTAACTAACCAAATAATTGTAATTTTTTATAGAATTATTTTTGTTCGACCTTTTCATTATTAAACGTGCTATATCAATCAATATACTAACTAAACTAAACAAATTTTTGCTTTCTCTAAAAAAAAATCATTATTCAAAAGTTTTTAAAGTCAGACAAATTCTTTATTGGCATATACTGTTTGGATCACATATCTGAGATTGACAAAAATGGTATCCAAAAAACGTAGACCAATCACATATTTGAGATTTACAAAAATGTAGATAGTGACCTCTGGTGGATTTGTCAACACAATCAGCGAGGAAACGTAGCCAGAGCAAGATAATTGTAGCTATTTGTAGATATTTATGTTCAACCTGGTCATTATTAACGGAGCTATATAAATCAATAGACTAAAAAATACTAAACTAATTTTTGGCATCCTGAAGAACAATCAATAACCAAAAGGTTCTAAAGTCATACAAATTATTTATCGACATCTACCATTTGGTTCCATTAATGAAATCTAGTAAACACTCTTAAAAGTAAAGGATTTATGACAAATATCGCAAGATGATATTTGCGGCACAAGCTGGCTGGCTTCCTGCAGGTGCACACAAGAAAAACAAGTAAATCGCACATATCCAAAAAATGTAGACCAACAACATATTTGAGATATACAAAAATGTAGATAACGACCTCTAGTGGATGTCAACACAATCGTCGAGGCAACGTAGCCAGAGCAAAATAGTTGTAGTTATTATTAGAATTATTTTGTTCGACCTTGTCATTATTAAACATGCTATATAAATCAATAAACTAATAAAACTAAACTTATTTTTGGCGTCCCAAAGAACAATCAATTATCAAAAGGTTCTAAAGTCAAACAAAGTCTTTATTGACATCTACCATTGGGTTCTATCAGTGGAATCTGGTAAACACTTAAAAATAAAGGGTTTATGACAAATATCGCAAGGTGATATTTGCGGCACAAGCTGGCTGGCTTCTTGCAAATGCACACAAGAAGAACTGGTAAATGGTATCCAAAAAACGTAGACCAATCACATATTTGAGATTTACAAAAATGTAGATAGCCACCTCTAGTGGATTTGTCAACACAATCAGTGAGGAAACGTAGCCAGAGCAAGAGAATTGTAGTAAAATTATTTTTGTTAGACCTTGTCATTATTAAACGATCTATATAAATCAATAGACTAACAAAACTAAACTCATTTTTGCTTTCTCGAAAAACAATCAATAACCAAAAGGTTCTAAAGTCATACAATTTTTTATTGGCATCTGCTGTTTGGTTCTATAAGTAAAAACTGGGAAGCACTCTTAAAAATGAAGCTTCCAAAAAGGGGTAATGACTTTAATTTAAATATGCTAATTAATATTTCACACAGTGTTTAATTATTTGCTAATTTGCTGTGCAATAATTGGCTACTTCGCTTTGCACCGCTGTGCTAATTGCCCATTCCAGAGTTTATTTTGTGATAATGACCAAACGACTGTGATTATCTCTTATTTGTCTTGGGTTTTACACACTGATCTAGAATCAGATTTACTGTATGATGCATTTCGGCAATAAAAACTCAGCAAGACTCATTTATATTGATTTTGACTTTCTTTTATAGTGGATTTTAATTTTTGAAATCATCCAGATCGAGAGCTGTACACTGGTTTTCTTTGTCTCCATTTATTTTTTCGATTCTTTTCGCATTTTGCTCAGAAGCAGCGGGACAGATTGCTGACCACAAGCACAGGAGCCTACAGGGGATATTGACATTTACAGGCTACTCATCGGCTGTGCCAGAATACCGAATTAAATCAAACGCTGAGAAGGGAATAATATGTGGAGTGTTTTCTCCCGTGGAGCTGACACCGCTCGCATAAGAGACTTTATGGCCTCTTTCTGGTCAATCGGTCAGGACACACGCCGCCATCTGTGAAGCTCTATTAATGAATTCTTCTGTCCGTGCGGAGTCATTTTGCACCAACGACAAAAGGAAAAATCAAACTTAACTGACCTTTGCATTGATATTTTAGTTTGGCCAAATTGTGCAGTATCCTTTTAAACTGCCATTCCCAATTGTAATTGTTCCCCATCAGTTTCTCTTCACAAAAAATGTTCACAATCCAAAGGAAACTGGGAGGACAATTTTGGGAATACTGTATGTGAAGAATGCTGGACTGACAACCAATAGGAGATCCCTACTGAGAAATCAGTACCATGAGCTGAGTAAATGTCATTGCATCTCCACACTAAAACTCGCCTGAAGCGTAAGGTTGTAGTGTTATTTATGTAACTTTCGTATATTCTTATATTAAGGCTAAGATTTGAAGATCTGAAAAAGATGCACAAAAATCTTCCATTTTTCATTAACAATTAAAGTCTGAATGAAATCAAAATGTACAATGTTTATTTTGCTAGTGCACAATGTTATTCTATAGGTGAACAATTAATCTGTGCATGTTAATTCACTGAATAAAAATAGTTTGTTTTGATAATCTTCAATCAATCATTTTTTTTTTTTTTTATAAGGAAATGATGTGCAAAAAGAAAGCTTTGCCCCCTACTCAATACTCAGTTTGTAATGGAAGTACATCAACATGCTGAGATAAAAGTATCAGCACCTTTCGGTTCATGCTAATTCAGTACTTTGGGCCAGTTTAAAGTGTTAAGGCTTCCTTGTTGACCTGTATTGAGATTCTCCTCATTATGTTGTCCTCTCGTGCATTTGTTTTTGTGGACGATCAGCCTTTTAGGGGGATTTGAAAGAACCGGTGATCCATTTTTTTAACCAGTACATTGAAACAAACTGTCTGAAAGTGATTTGAAATTCCCATCACTACTGTATCTCTAACCTCATCGCACACATATTGTACTTCAGGCTGCTTTCATGTGGGCTGTTGTATTTGAATTTGAGGATGGGTAGATGGTAGTGTTCATGTCTAGTAGTGTTCATGTGTCATTTCATATTATACAATACTTATAAAGTTCTGATGATTTTGAATCTTGCACTTCATAAATATCCTAATTTACAAAAAAAACTAACACTGAAACTAATAAAAACTAAACTAAAACAGCAATTTCAGAATATAAAATCTAATTAATAAAAAAACCTGTAAATCTACCTCTAAAAAACTATTAAAACTAACTGAATTTGAAAACAAAAAGTCAAAACGAAATAAAAACAAACCAATGAAAAATCCAAAACTATTAAAACCTTGGCTGCGATATTGAATTCAATTCCATTTAATTCATGTTTATTTCTATAGAGCTTTTACAATGTAGATCGTGTCAAAGCAGCTTAACATAAAAGTTCTAGTATATTGAAAGTGTGTCAGTCCAGTTTTTAGAGTTAAAGTTCAGTTTAGTTCAGTTCAGTGTGGTTTAATTTTCACTGCTGAAAGACCAAACACTGAAGAGCAAATCCATTGATGCACAGCTCCACAAGTCCTAAACCAAGCAAGCCAGTGGCGACAGTGGCGAGGAACAAACAATATATATATATATATATATATATACATACAGTGAGGGAAATAAGTATTTAATCACACTGTGATTTTTCAAGATCTCCTACTTAGAAATCATGGAGGGGTCTAGAATTTTCAGTATAGGTGCAATTCCACTGTGAGAGACAGAATCTAAAAATAAAAATGCAGAAATCACATTGTATGACTTTAGCTATTTATTTGTAAATTACTGTGTGAAATAAGTATTTGATCACTTGCTTTTCAGACCCTCAAAGACCTGTTATTTTGCTTTAAAATAGTCCAGCTACACTCTGCTCATGATTCTAATTTAGTAGCACTTGTTTGAGGTCACTAGCTGTCATAAAGACACCGGTGCACCCCACAATCATTCAAAAGTCTAAGTAGCAACATGGCCAAAACCAAAGAGCTGACAAAAGACACAAGAGATGAAATTGTAGACTTTCATAAAGCTGAAACTGCTACGGGGCAATTGCCAAGAAAGAGCAACTGTTGGAGCAATTGTCAGAAAATGGAAGAGGCTAATGATGACTGTCAATGTCCTTCAGACTGGGGCCTCACGGAAGATCTCTCCTCGTGGGGTATTAATGATGGCAAGAATGGTCTAGAATCAGTCCAGAATTATGCGGGAGGAGCTGATCAATGCCGTGAAGAGAGCTAGGACCACCGTTTTCAAGGGTACTATCAGTAATACAGTAAGATGTCATGTTTTAAAACCATGCATCGCACGGAAGGTTCCCCTGCTTAAGTTAGCCCATGTCAAGATCCATCTAAAGTTTGCCAGGGACCATCTGGATGGTCGAAAGTATTTATGAGAGAAAGTCCTGTGGTCAGATGAGACCAAAGTAAAACTTTTTGGTCTTAACTCTATTCACCGAATTTGGAGGAAGAAGAATGATGTGTATCATCCCAATAATACCATACCTACAGTGAAGCATGGGGCTGGAAGCATCATGCTCTGGTGTGTTTTTCTGCACAGGGGACAGAATGACTGCACTGTATTAAGGAGAGGATGAACGTGGCCATGTATTGTGAGATATTGGGCAAAAACCTCCTTCCCTCAGTCAGAGCATTAATGATGGGTCGTGGCTGGGTCTTCCAACATGACAATGACCCAAAGCACACAGCCAGGAAAACCAAGGAGTGGCTTCGTAAGAAGCATAACAAGGTTTTGGAGTGGTCTAGCCAGTCTCCAGATCTAAATCCAATATAAAATCTTTGGAGGGAGCTGAAACTCCATGTTGCTCAGCTACAGCCCTGAAACCTGACAGATCTAGAGAAGATCAGTGGGCAAAATCCCTCCTTCAGTGTGTGCAAACCTGGTGAAGAACTACAGGAACCCTTTGACCTCTGTAATTGTTAACAAAGGCTTCTGTACTAAATATTTAAAATGCTTGACTCAAGTGACCAAATACTTATTTCACACAGTAATTTACAAATAAATTGTTAAAAAGTCATACAATGTGATTTCTGCATTTTTATTTTTAGATTCTGTCTCTCACAGTGGAATTGCACCTATACTGAAAATTCTAGACCCCTCTTCTAAGTAGGAGATCTTGAAACATCACAGTGTGATTAAATACTTATTTCCCTCACTGTATATATATATATACCAGATGATTTAAATAGCTATTTGGAGAGGTTTCATTAATTTAGATTGACTGGTCTTTTTCTATGCAGTGCATCTGCATACATTTTAATGAATTACAAGCAAAACTTTAATAAATAAACAAGGCTTTATGGTTTTCTGGTAGTCTAACCATATTCAAGTACAAAAATTGAACGATCCAATGTAAAGTAGCATGGTCATCGTTGTATAATAATGAAAACAGATATTAAATAATCTCTTCCATCTTTTTTTCATATTTAAGCAATAATCTAATCCTGCAATGGGACTATTGCAGATACAGTGCTCAGCATAACCATTCTGGAAATTAATATTTGTATCCACTTCTCAGTGAATATCGGTTATATATTTTGGTTCATTTGAACAAAGCAGATTTATTAAAAGTATATATATATATATATATATATATATATATATATATATATATATATATATATATATATATATATATATATATATATATATGATATTATATTTATATAAACCGATATATTATTATATTTAAATTCATGCAAAATATTGTGGGATATTTCAACAAAATTTTAGAATTTTTTTGTTTCTCTTGAATTTAGCTCTTTTTACATTTTTTATTTAATATTTTTCTCTAACGTATAAATTTAGGTGTACTAATTTTGCACCGCTATCATAAGGTATTTTGTTTGATTATCTCCAGATTTGGGTTAAGTACTGCATAATCTAATGTATATGCAAAATATATACTGTAAAGCTTCCTTTAGAAAATATTAATTTAACTAAGAGATTTGTGAGGGGTGTACTCATATATGCTGAGCGCTGTACACACATTGCGATATCAATACTCAAACGATATATTGTCCAGCCCTAGTGTGAACGGATGAAAGTTTTTCCCTGAGAGATGGAAATTTCTCCTCTATAAAACCGCTATTACATCCACCGCATGTCATCGCACATACATAGAGCCAGACAGAATCTGCACTCTAAAAAACACAGGGTTAAAAACTACCCAAATTGGGTTGTTTTTAACCCTACTGCTGGGTAAATATGGGACAGAACACATCAGGGGTTAAATTAACCCAAGTAATTGGGTTATTATTTTTAACCCCACAATTGGGTTGTTTTTTCTACCCAATAATTGGTTATTTTTACTTAAATAATAGGTTAATTTGATTATATAAATAGGTTATTTTCAAATTTAATTTTTTGTTTTCTTTTAAAATCATTAACCACATAAAAAACAAACAGGTCAATATTGTATTAGCTTTATTTTTAGTTCCATTAAAATTGTTTAGCACATTACATTTTGTAAATACACTTTACCTCAACTAAAAAGTCAAGACATCATACAAAACCGAGTACAAATTATAAACTGCATTCAAAACAATTTGTTTCATATATATGGGTTGCCTGAGGTTGTTTTTTTCTCCAAATTACCTCAAGGTAAAACATTTTAAACAATTTACATGAATTCACATGCACATGAATTTAAAATGTCAAATGGTTTAACGTTTAAAAAAATGTATTAACTACAAAAAAAACTCAAGCTTTAGTAAAACTGTTTGCACAAATCCACATGCACATCAAATTTAAAATTACAAAATACCTCAACAATCGTTTGTTACAAAGCAGTGTTTTTAGTCTACAGTATATTATAAACCATATATTCATAATATATTCTTTTGTGCTGCACAAAAATGTCAACATTCATCAGAGTGAATATAAAGTAAAACTCTTCCTCAAGCAATAAGCTGTTTACATACAAAAAAAAAAAAACCTGTAAAATGAAAACAAATAAAACTAAAATACTACCTCATGGCGGTGCGGTAGTTTAGTGGGTAGCGCTGTCGCATCACAGCAAAAAGGTTGCTGGTTCGAGTCCCGGCTGGGTCTGTTGGCATTTCTGTGTGGAGTTTGCATGTTCTCACTGTGTTGGTGTAGGTTTCCTCCGGGTGCTCCGGTTTCCCCAACAAGTCCAAAGACATGCGCTGTAGGTAAATTAAATAAGCTAAATTGTCTGTGAGAGTCCTAAGCTCCAAAGCTTCTCCTGGCAGGATGACAAATGCCTGGGAGTCAATGTGTCCATTTTGAAGTGACATAAGGGTAAGGTCTTGATGCTTCAGTCTGCTGGAGGTACTCCGCCATATTTGTTCCAACCTAAAGGACAGATAATGCAAATGAAAAAATGTCTATCAGAGTGTGAGAGTCAAGGTGTGGGTATGCACGGAGCACTTGATTGGCCTACAAAGCATTGCAAACTTTGTTAATGCGTTGTGAAATAACATGAACCAACGAATGACATTAACTTTTAATATTAACAAAGATTAATAAACGCTGTAACTAATGTGTTGCTCATTGTTACTTGGTTAGTTGAAGGAATAGTATTAACAGATGTTCATATTAATATTAACACATACAAAATATTGTAAATTGTTACCAGATTTGTTGTTACATTATATTTACATTTATCAGACACATTTATCTAAATTGACTGTAATGAATTTCTGCATTATTTATAATTACACTGTATAACCGATCACTTATACCGTAACCCACTATCGCACCTACCCAAATCACCAAACCTGTCCCAGACTTTACTCATATCTCACCTCAATATCAGCAAAAGTGTTTTGAAAAACAAAATAAGAACACAAAAAGTACGCTGTACTAATTGTTTTTTATATGAGTATTATTTAAGGGTGCTGGCTACCTAATATAATAAGTATGAGCTAAACAAAAAAGTCCTTTTCACTTGACATCTTGAAGTTATGGGGTTTAAAATTGCAGTTTTTTTTAACTACTGTTTTAAAAATTAAGTCTACATATTACCTGGCATGACTGTCCTGCTTGGTGTATCTTCTTTCTCTCTTGTGGCCTCTCTTCTTTCGTATGTTCCTCAGCCTCTCTTTAATGAACCCAGGACTGGTCTGTAATTTCAACTTTGGGCATACCATGTTTCCTGCAAATAGATGTTAAAAATTTGTATGAACACACAATACACATGAAAACCTGAATTAGACTGTGGGTATTGTTAATGATTCTACACATTGCATCTACACGTTGTCAATTATCCACCTTATTTTGCAACAAGAAAGTATGCTTGTTTCTGTGAATGTGTTAGACTTACAATTTATTAGCTGTTATGGGTAAAAGGTGTTATGGCTAGAAGAATAACAAATTGTAGTAAACTGAATTACTTGCACTACAAACTAGTTTTGTAAAGTTTTATGGAAAAGACAATACATTAAAATAATATTAATTTGAAGGTTATACATGTCAGTTTTGAGATGATCAATTTACACTATTTGCACAAAAGCACAAGACAAATAGGACATAACAGGAAAACTTACCTTAAAAACTACTGAGTTCTGAAAGCTGCCACTCATTTAACTTATCTAGAAAGCAATCCATCAAAGCACAATGAGATCACCTAAAACATAAAAACAGAACTTCATTTTTGCAAACAGTTTTATTTATGATGCTTTATTCAGCCATCATTTCTCTTTTCAGTATCCCACAAAAGAAAGTTAAACATTTTGAGATAGCATGAGTTTTAATTAGTAAAAAGCATTTATATAAATATAACAATGTGTTCTTTATTTTAAAAACAGAATTGCTTTATAGATTAAACCCCATAATCAGATTTAAAATTATTTAGATTTTCTTTAGATTATGTTCTAAACTCTTAAATAGTGTACATGCAAAAGAGTAAATGACAAAGTTTTTATTTCCACAGTGATAGTAGCAAAAAGTATAGCAGCAAAAAAAATAGATATACATGCCAGATGAGACAATAGTGTTTACCTTAAGTGAAAGGCTGTGGCCTTACCACCATGACAGTTTATTGAGGGTCTGAATTAAAATCTGTAACAAAGAAAAAAGGAATTAAAACGTTGTTTTGCTATATGAAAAAAAAAATGCATTCATACTCACAAGAGTTGCATAAACTCAGAATAATAAAACTCTCAATTATTCTTGTGGAAATACTTCACACATTTCTTTGGAAAGAAGTTTTTTTTTCTTATCTTAACTACACTTAATATTTAATTTAAATAGATATCACTATTTTCTCACCATGAGTCCCACCAAAAACACAACAACAAATTAGCATGCAGTTTAAGTTTCTCGTGAAAATTGCAGCAGTTTACAAAAGAACAGTCTATGAATTGATTAAACATGGTTTAATGACTAGCTAAATAAATAAACGTTTCCTTGAATTAATCTGAATTTAAATAAATTGTTTTTACCTCAAATCACGTTGTAATTTGTTCACAGTTAGAGCATATCACACACAAAAAGGTAATTTATTCTGTTTTGATAGTTTCTGTAGAAAGCAGTGATATATCCAAACAATAAACATTGCTTTATGGTTCCTTATTTCTAGTTTGTGATGCGGTGACGATTGACTCTCTCTGTAACGTTAGCCTTTTGCTGATTTTTATCCTTTATCGCTGAGAAATGTTCACGTGTGCTTATCGGGACCATTAGCAAGGTTATAGCTTATAGCGTACAGTGTTTGGACAGGTTCATTAACATGACGCTGCAACATGCACTCGTCTCACCGAACAGCGAGAAATTTGCAGCTTCTTAACTAAGCAGTTCCAGACAACGTACATTACCTGTTCAGCGCTGGCGTGGGGTTAAGTGCTCAAACTTCACGAAAACCACGCTCTGGCGCACCTCTTTACAGGGCAATGGCCGGCGAAACGAACCGCGCTCAGACGTAGCATGGGCGGGCACTCAAATAATCAAAAGAACCGGGCAGCGGGCACAGTATCGCCTAGCCCTAGTGTTACTACACCCTTCATGACGCGACAATATATGGTTTACTCGAGTGATGTTGAGGACTAAAATCATGTAAGGTTACCGTTAAATAGATTCATTTGTTAGACCTGGACAATATTAATATAATAACGTACATGCGGGTTACAGAATTGCCGAAAGTGATTCGTGCGTGGGCCGCCTGTTGAATAAGGCTAACCCTGGATTATAAAGACTATGATTCATAAGATGATACGATGATGAGAAATGATACGAATACAAATACAAACCTTTATTTCACCTGAAATGCCGAAGACAGTCTGCTCGAAAAGCGCCTTCCTCCTCCTGCCGATGATCCAAAAATGCCCGCGAAAGATGATCCAGCAATTGTGTTGTTTTGACTCAGCGTCACATATATAATATGTGGTATACCAGTCAGCCCCTGCTGGGAGTTGAATTGACCCAAGGAACAGGGTTGAAACTACCCAAGATTCTGAAAATAACCCCCAAAAATTACCCAAATGCCTCAACCCAAGATTTGGGTAGAAAAAATAACCCCCTATTTTTTAGAGTGTGTGGACATTTTTTGTTATTTCAGCAGAGAATTTTGCAAAAAATTTGCTGATTTATGTGGAATGATTTTGGGAGCATCATAGCTAAAAAAATGAAATGAAATAAAAAAAGAATAACTTTTTTAACTTTTATTTAATGTTTACAATGCAAATACAATTGGATCTACTTATTTGGTAAACAAAGCAAGTCTCTTATAATATATCTACTAAAAAATATAGAAAATATTGTTTTACAAACTGTATTGTAAATAAATCATATGAACATGTTCCTATTAGTCAATAATATTACTGAAATTAATAAAAAATACTGAATAAACAAACGTACACACTTACATTAAATAAATAAATAAATAAATAAATAAATAAATAAATACATAAATAGACGCAATGATGGGCTAAAAATCTGCAGATTTCTGCGCGAGCAGGTTCCATGTGGGCCTACTCATACGTCTCACACTGTAAAAAAAAATCTGTACAATCCTCAACATCTTTTGATGTTAAATAGTTTTTTTGTTTTTTTTACATATTAATAGTTTGTAGTGATATATTGTTTGGCCAGGAGTTGTACAAATGGAAGCGCAAAAAAAAAAATTGCTGTAGTGTAAAGTTACACAAATGTCTAACCATAACAATGAGTCTCATAGGCTTTCTCTGTTTAATTCTGATTCATCACTGACTGCCATTTGGCTTAACACGTGCTCCGGTAACTGTAATGGAAAGCTTTTGCCCAGGTGTAACGACCAAGCCCCAATTTGTAGCAGCTCCAAACTGCCACATCTTGACCAGACATGAACATTCCAGCTGGTTATTTCACGAACCTCGTCCTTCATCCATATTCACTCCGATTATCCCAAAACATTGTGCATCTGCTGTGCGCCCGCTCATTTGTTATCAATGCAAATGCGTTTCTCGTCAGCCAAAACATCTTTTGATGTACGAGGATATCCATAGATGCGCAGGTTTAGGATTACCTTTAATTCTGGAGGTAAAGCCTGAAATAAAAAAATAAAAAAAGTCTGTCAAGGGACACGCGCAATCATCTCATTTCTTTAATCTGATACATCATGAGAAAGATGCAAATGCGATTCAAGTTCAGTGACTTTCTCGCACTGCTGAATGTCAAATCTTAGATTAAAGAGACTTGCCTCATTTGGTTGTGTAACACAGGGGAGCTTGAGCAATCAGAGAAAACCAAATGTGTTTTTCCTTTCATTTTCTGTTGAACGAATTCAGCAACATTATAAAGACGCCTGAGCTTTTTTTGTTGTTTTTAAATAAACATTTATTTAGGTAAAACACGGGTATGGATTTCCAATGACAGATGTTCGGGATTTATAAGGGTAAACTTTAAATCATCGCTTCTAATGCAGACGACTACAATTTCCAAAGTTCTGCATGCATATATCATGCCCAGCACTATTAATCATGAGTGAAGGTATGAGCAGAGACTCCTATGCAGCTGAGCACATTTCGGAGGCAGAAGATATTCAAAAGGGCCAAGACAGGGAGCCCGTGGCAAAATATTCCATTACAGCTGGATAAATCGGGGCATTAATGCATTATTGAAGTGGTATTCTGAGGCTGTTTTTAATTTCAGATGGAAGATTCACCTTCGCATCCTCAGCTAATGGTGCATCAAGTATTAAAATTTGCAGCTACGGTTAGATCAAAGAGCCGTCAGAATGACTGAGACTTGTTGAAGTAAACACCTCTGCAAGGTGAGCTGAAGATTCGCTGACAGATGTTTGACCCAGACTAAGCCTTTTAAGTAATTCAACCTTAAAAGAGCTGCTTTAGGATTTAGATCAAAATGAATCTTTTTTTTTTCAATAAATCTCAGTTAATTCCTTACAAATCCTTCTCTAAAAGTATAGTTCACAAAACATGAATAAACACCTGTTGTCATTTACTAACCGGGTGATTTTTTGAAGACATTTGTCAATATGATGAAAACGCTGCTGTTGTTTTCCAAAAGAAGATGACCTTCATGATTTATCTTCATGATTTAAGATGTATAATTTAATATGTGTTTGTGAAAATGGCTGAAATAGATGCAGTTAGGAAAATGGTTTAACAGGGTTTGTGCAGAAATAGCATGTAAAGGAATTAAAGGAGCAATAGGAGATCTTAAGGGCGTACACACACTATGCTATCCGAACCGTGCCCAGGCCCGTTTCCCGGATCATTTGAGAAGTGTAAGTGCTCTGTATTGGGCTCAGGCACGGTTCACTTGGCCGGCCCTGGCCCGGTTGGAAGAGGTGTGCCAGAGCGCGGTTCACTTGGGCTCAAGCCTGAGCCCGAAACTGAAGACGAGACGTGACTTTTAAGGGACTTATTAATCATTCTTACTGTTCAATGAATGCAAACTGTCGTAGATTATTAAAGACACAAACCCCTCACTGCACGACATATATATATATATATATATAAATGAGAACATATGAAAGGTAAAATTGTAAGATTAAAATTGAAATTTTTTCCATAAACTAAGTATACAGTAAACTTTATTTGTATAAATGTATGGCAATATCATGGTAATACCATACTGTATATCAGCATAAAAACTTTACCAAATTTCTCAACCTAAAAATTTGAAACGGTGAGACTGTTTAACCAAACTACTTTTTATACTTTTTTTTTATTGGGGGTGCTTGATGAAAATCCAACACAGACACATTGGAACACGATCACATAAGGCAATATCATGGTAATACCATATATCAGCATTAAAGGTAACATCATGGTAATGGTATCATGGTAATACCATATATCAGCATAAAAGCTTTACCAAATATCTCAACCTGAAAATTTAAAATGGTGATACCGTTTGACCAAACTACTTTTTAAACTTTTTTTTTATTGAGGGTGCTTGATGAAAATCCAACACAGACACATTGGAATACGTGATCCATCCTACATTTTTGTTTCTAGGTAAAATTAACAACTTTTGATGTACAACAAAAAACGAATAGTAAGTAACTTATTTCAGATTCACAAAAAAATATATAGACAGTGGCCTCTAGTGGATTTGTCATTTGAAACGTGTAACAAAACCTACCTTAAACAACGAAATATGCACACACATTGGATTAAAGACTGATTTTAACTATGGCTGAGGCTGTTAACTAAAAGTCGTTCACATACCCGTCTTTTGCACACGCAAGTTCATTTTTCCAACGGAGGCGTGCGGCTTGTGTGCGCATATTGCCAGTGTGCTCATGCTTTCCAGTTAAAACTAGTTGAAGGAATTCCGCAAGCGGACCATGAGCCATGTGACAAGAACTGACCAATCAGCTTACTGTATATACACATATATACACATTTCTACTCCAAAGAGAAAAAATATACAAAATGAAAATACCAAACAATTTTGTAATATAGTTAATCAAAAATGCCTTTCAGACAGAGGTTCAGCAGTTTTTGACCACATTTGTTCTCTTTAAAAGGGAAATACTTAGCTAATATGTAGCTTAGATTTACATTAGACAAATATATATATTTTTATTTATTCTTATTTTTATTTGTTTATGGTGATGCCGTTTAACCAAACTACTTTTTTATTTTATTGGGAGTGCTTAATGAAAATCCAACACAGACACATTGGAATACGTGATCCAGCCTACATTTTTGGTGTACAACAAAAAACGTACAGTAAGTAACATATTTCAAATTTACAAAAAAATTTATATTGACAGTAGCCTCTAGTGGATTTGTCATTTGAAATGTGTAACGAAACGCACCCTGAGCAACATATTTTCCATTTTCGCAAAAATTAAGGCATTCATTTCCAATGAGCCTGGGTTCATTGTTGCACAAATTCATCATACGGCTTCAAAGGACTATACTAATAGTATATAGAAAAACATATAGTGTTTTAACTTTATATAAACGTGCACAGAATCCTCATGGTAATCCACTCCTACCCACACCACCGACTTCAAAACCTACATTTTTAAAAATGTATCTACAGTACGAGATACTGTCATTTTTGTATTATTATCGGCTTCAGGACAAGAACCTTTAATGCCCGGAGGATTAGCAGTCCATTAAGATAGAAGAAAGCTTTGGGAGTGTATTCACAGAGAATACAATAAGTTCAGACAGATTCCATATGTTTGTTAGACTCTCCGGAATGGAAAGTGAAGGGACAGATGTTGTCGGAAACCATTTGGGGATCCGACTTCATCAAAGACTTTTAGAACTCTCGCTGAATTCAGAAACACCCTGCCAACTCGCTGCATTTTCTGTCTTTAGCGTGTGCCATTACTGGTGTCTGACTAAATGCGCTCAACATTTTGGGGTATTAGTGACATTTCTGGGTCAATGCCATATTTATTTTAGCAAAGAATGACAGAGGCATATGTTATCTGAAATATAATGTAGGGATTCCTGATCAAGTTTTTTTATTGTATGTTTTTTATGGCTATGATCTTGTCAGAGTCATTTAATATTAATTCTCAACACAGGCTCATTGGAAATACATGCTTCAACCTACATTTTTATGAAACCACAAATACATACATACACTTGACTGCAGGTTCTAGGTGAAATTAACACTAAGGGGCAGTATGATGCCAACCTATTTTGTTCCTTTTCACACTAATGAATTTATGGGGACATGTTATTGACCAATAAAGGATTATTTTCAAGAAGTTCTTTACATAAAACCAAAAAAAAAACAAAAAAAAAACTTAACGATGTCTATGATTAGTAATCGAATACACTTGCTACACCTACTGTATCTATCTCCATATAAATAACTTTTCTAGCGTGGTCAGTTTGCTCATAGCTAATGTTGTACTGTGTTGTACTTGCGATGCAGAGTGTTGTTCAAGTCCAAAAAAAGGTTAAAGCAATATAAAATCAGGGTAAAACTATATGGTCGCAGTGCACTTTTACCTTACATTTGGTTCTGAAAACACTATAGGTTGAGTTTGCCCCACCTTCTCAAAATCGCTTCTTGCTCAATACAAAAGACACCATAGTTAGCAGCTTTGCTATCAGATTCGGAGGGGTGAGAGGAGGGCGGAGTCCATATTTTGTTTGGAAATGGGGACACTGAAGGAACTACACTATAAAAAATATCTGTTAATTAACAGTTAAGTGTTTTCAGTTTATTTACGGTTGTGAATTGCATTATGGGATTTTGATCTCTGCTCTGTCGACTTTTGATGTTGAAAATTCAACACTACAGTTGAACTTTTATTGACATTTTAGTAGTTTGAAATAATATAGTGTAATATGTAGAGAGGGCGACGCAGTGGTAGGTAGGTAGTGCTGTCGCCTCACAGCAAGAAGGTCGCTGGGTCAGTTGGCGTATCTGTGTGGAGTTTGCATGTTATTCCTGCATTCGCGTAGGTTTACTCCGGGTTTTCCGGTTTCCCCACAGTCCAAAGACATGTGGAATAGGTGAATTGGGTAGGCTAAATTGTCCGTACTGTATGAGTGTGTATGGATGTTTCCCAGAGATGGGTTGCAGATGGAACGGCATCCGCTGCGTAAAACATGTGCTGGAGAAGTTGGCGGTTCATTCCGCTGTGGCGACCTCGGATTAATAAAGGGACTAAGCCGAAAAGAAAATGAATGAATATGTAGAGCAGGGGTGCTCAACCCTATTCCTGAGGATCGACCTTCCTGCAGTTTTCAGTTGCAGCCCTTATCAAACACACCTGCCTGTAATTATCAAGTGCTCCTCAGGTTCTAATTAATTGGTTCAGGTGTGTTTGATCAGGGTTGGAGCTGAAATCAGCTGGAAGGTCGATCGCCAGGAACAGGGTTGAGCACCCCTGATGTAGAGAAATAAGTCTGTAAAATAACAGAAAATGTACTGCCAGTTCATTACAAGTTTTTTGTACCGTAATCCTGTAACACCGACGCAGACAATATATTACTTTAAATGATTTAAAATGTCAACAAATGTCACTTTTTCGAATTTTTCAAGGTTAAAAGTTGTTGGAAGAAAGATCAAGGTCCCATGATGCAAATCAAAACCATAAAAAAACGCAGAAAACTAAAAAAATAAAAACATGGATCACTAAATACAAAAAACTGCTAAATTACAGATATTTCAACATAATCTCACTGCAATTTTTGATTTAGTGGCTAATTTGTATGAATTTGTATGATCTCATTCGTACAATTTGCTCATCCCCCAATAACGGTTGGGTTTAGAGGCGGGGTTGCGTGCGACTGAACTCACAAATTTGTACGAATTATCCACTAAACTGAAAAAAAGTAAAATACGTTATGTTTCCTCGTGAGATTTTTTAGAGTATAGCTACATCAAGACGGTATGAAACTTCATAAACTGGCTACATGTTTTTTTTTTTTATTATAGTGAGACGGTGAAACAGCAGAAAGCTAACTAAATACAAAAAGAGTCCTCTTTAAGCTGTAATGTAGATTTTGTGCTCCCTATTTCGAGCCTGATCTCATGAGCAAACAAAACTGTTTGACGTGTCCTCAGAAAAATGATTAATTCGTACAAATTTATAAGATTACATTTGTTTGAAAACAAACAATTTTTAAAAGGAGAAGTGCCCCCAAACCCCTAACTCTACTCCTCATTAGGGGATGAGCAAATCATACTAAAATGGAATTTCCGAATTACATTTAATCAATATGAAACAAATTAATACGACTAAATCCAAAAAGTTACGAAATGTTGTGAGATTGTGTTGATATGTCTCGAAGTCCACGTGAACAGAAGCTGTGACCATTTTTTTTTTGTATTGTGACGCAGTTCCAAGAGAAACACAATATTAAGTGAGAAAACAGTGGGTGTGGCTTGTTTTTTTCTGCTCCAAGCTGATTGGATGTAGTAAAGTAGGCATGTCATTCGGAAAGATAGGCAAAAGGGTTTCGGGAGAGTTATTACAACCTAACAGACTCCTCCTCCTCACCATTTCTGTTTGCTGTCAAAACTGACAGCTGAAGGAGGCGTGGTTAAGTATGTAATTAAGTAATCTGAGAATTTACCTAAAAACAAACAGGAAGAGAAATTTTCAATTTAAATGGCAAACAATGTATTTTGTCTTAACGACATGCACAGATGAATTGTTCAACACAAAACTAGCAATGTGAGCTACCAAAATCAATATGGTTAGTTTTTATTTCATGTGTACTTGACATAATACAAAATACGTTGCTCAACCTTTAGGGGAGGAGGTGTTACACAATAAAGTCAAGTCATCATTATTGTAATCTGAATATATAATAAAGTCAAAAGGGAATTATTAACAACATCAAATGAATATTAGATCCATGTAACCTCAGGAAACTAATATAAAACTACAGAACAGTGTACTCCTCTGACTTGCTAATTCATCACACGCGATTGCTCTTATCTGAATGAATACATATATATATATTCAGCGTATCTAAATTAAAATCTGTCGGATAATGTTATAATCTGTATATCAGAAGAACATTCCTTATCTGGGCTCTATATGTGCCTCCATTTTGAATATTACTTTCAGAGGGCATCTGTCTTGTGTCACGCCAGCAATGACTTCCAAAAGGCCCAATTATGATGTTGAATATGAGTTTATGAGAGTAATGGACATGTAGCACATTAACTGGGACCTTTCTGCTCATCTGTCTCTCTCTGTTAATTAACATTCAATCTGGATAAGTGACATCAGATATATATTTCGAGTGGATGTTCACTAGCGGTCATTCTGGGATCAGTATGAATTCTTGCTAGCATTTTCTTTTTAAGGTGTCCTTGTTACACATGTTCCATGCACTTACTATAGTAATTATGTGTAATTACATGCAACTAACCCTAAACTGCATTTTTACCCTATCAGCATTTAAGAAGTATATTTATTAAATGAATATTACTCAGTAGCTAAATAAATAGTTAAACTGTAACAAAAACCTCTTCAAATAAAATGTAACCAATTTATTTATTCATTTGAAATATCTAATATTCATGATTGCTTGCCATGGTAATTATTTGATGAAAAATAAAATTAAAAACTGTAAACTGGTGAAATGTTATAACAATTTCAAATAATTGTTCTCCTATTGATTGTATTTTAAAGAGTAATTATCCATATGATTGAATTTTCTAAAAGATACTGATGCTCAAGAAGCATTTATTATTATTATTATTATTATTATTATTATTATTATTATTATTATTATTACCACTGTTAAACATTTTTGGACTGCATTATATTTTGTGATACCAACTCAAATGGATTTACTTTTATTAATCAAGGAGATGTTAATTAACAGTTAAAATAAATATATTTTTATTGTATTTTATATTATTTTATTTATATTGTAAAAACAGATATTTCAAATAAGTTATGTTACTTTTTGAATGCTATACAGTACAGTATATATATATATATATATATATATATATATATATATATATATATATATATATATATATATATATATATATATATATATATACACAGTAAATAATATTTTACTAGATATTTTTCGAGACACTTCTATACAGCTTAAAGTGACATTTAAACGTTTAACTAGGTTAATTTAAAAAAAAATTCAAAGGGGGGCTAATAATTCTGACTTCAACTGTACATACACACACAGACTACATATATACAGGGCTTGACATTAACTTTTTTGATCACCAGCCATTGTGGCTAGCCACTGTAGCCACAATTTTGTTGTTGGGAAAATATAGTTCATATGCATAAATTTGACTTTGGCATACTAGAATTACTTGATTTAGATTTTGTGCTACAGTATGTCCACATGCCTCCTCATTCATTTCATTTTTTTGTGTGTTGTGTATGAGCTTGCTTAATGAGCATGAGCAAATGGGTTGTGATTAGTGTCGCATTTCAATTAGTTCTTATTTCACATGAACTTTCAGGGCTCAGTATTAAGGATTTACTCATTTTTTCTCTGGCTACAACAAAAAATAAATAAACAAATAACTAATTATTTCTTAGCTACAAATTTTGACAAAATTAAAAAATTATAAACAAGCTGTATACATGCACTTTATATTCAACAAAACCTTTCTTAAAAAAAAAAAAGACATTTTAAAAATAATTATTGTCATGTATCTAAAACTATGCACAGTAATCTGTCCAGGCTAAACGATCAAACAGTTACCTATACATGAATGGGAAGTTAATCTCCTATAAAGCAATGTTATTGTAAAGGATGATAATTAAACCATAAATAAAACAAATACTAACTGTGAGCAAAAGAAAGCAGGTGAAAAACATACCGTGTGTGATAATGAAAAGATGACACATTTAACGTTAGGCCCATTGATAATCTGTTCAAAGAATGATTAAAGCGAAAGCAACCGCGGATACTAAAACCCATGCGTCTCACCGTGCAAGTGATCATGCTCTAATTTGCTATTCACCTGTTTTTTTTTGCTCATATATACAGTTGAAGACAGAATTATTTGCCCCCTTTTGAATTTATTTTTCTTTTTTAAATATTTACTAAATGATGTTTAACAGAGCAAGGAAATTTTCACAGTATGTCCGATAATATTTTTTCTTCTGGAGAAAGTCTTATTTGTTTTATTTCAGCTAAAATAAAAGCAGTTTTTCATTTTTTAAACACAATTTTAAGGTCAAAATTATTAGCCCCTTTAAGCTATATTTTTGTTTTGATAGTCTACAGAACAAACCATCATTATACAATAACTTGCCTAATTACCCTAACCTGCCTAGTTGACCTAATTAACCTAGTTAAGCCTTTAAATGTCACTTTAAGCTTTATAGAAGTGTCTTGAAAAATATCTTGTAAAACATTATTTACTGTCATCATGACAAAGATAAAATAAATCAGTTATTAGAAATGAGTTATTAAAACTGTTATGTTTAGAAATGTGTTGAAAAAATCTTCTCTCCGTTAAACAGAAAAAATAAATAAACAGGGGGGCTAATAATTCTGACTATATATATATATATATATATATATATATATATATATATATATATATATATATATATATATATATATATATATATATAGTATTTCCACAATATTATGCAAGGTAAATCCTACTTAAATCCTAGTAGATCAAGCAAATCAGCATAATAAAAATATTTCTGTGACACTGATCTTATTTCAGCTTTAAAACGCATGAATAAATTAAACCAGATGATTAAATAAATAATAAACCGTAAATCTAACATTTAATAATACATTTACACAATTTTACAGTTTTTTTTACTGTATTTTTGATCAACTAAATGCAGCCTTGGTGAGAAGAAAAAGATTCCGTTTAAAACTTTACACATCTTTCTGATCCCCAACTTTTGGCCATTAGTGTACATGTATGGGCTGAGATATTATTGCACATCATAAGCATTTATGCATCTAAAATGCACAAACCAAGGCTTAATGATAACTCCTGACTGCCCAATAGTTTACCTAAAATTTTAAATAAATAATAGTGATGAATATGTAATTTGTTGGCTGATAAATCACCGCTGGCTGATGGTGGTAACTGATCAAAAAGGTTCACATTAATTTCCATGTTGGGCATATGCTGAATATTTACCACTTCCATCTGCTCTCAAGACAAGCAAGTGTATATTCATACATAAATGTATGAAATCCCTCCACCCCTCCTCTATAACCTGTGGCAGAGAAGATTGGAAATATGATATTTATAAGCTTTAATCATGTGGCAGATCTGAATAACACCCAACAAATTTGATAAGACTTAAACACTGCCAGAAATGACAAGTTATTTATAATCTCCAGGGAACCAGCAAAAAAAAAAAAAAAACGAATAAAAAGATTTTACTCTCATTAAGGTTTAGAGCATATTAAAAAGTGTCTTTAAATAAATATGCACAAAACTTCACACATAGTTTTTCATCTGTGTTATGAAAGATATTACGACATGAACTGTTATTATACCATAACATTTACTTTCTGATTCATCAGACAGATGCAAAAGAAAACCATACTGTGCTTTGAAGAATCACTAAAGTTTTGTTTTAATTAAATTATATAAAACTGATCAAAAAATAAAATAATAATAATAATGATGTTTTTGAACAAAAAGTGAAAAAGCAGCAATACTAATAAAATTAAATTAAATGAAACATTTAATAAACAAATAATATATTTAATAATAAATGCCTTTTAATAAATATAAATAAAATATAGAAATAATTAAATATAATAATTAATTAAAATAAATATTTATTAAATAATTAATATATATGAAAAAAGAAAATATATATAAACAGTAAGACAAAAAACACACACACACATACATATATATATATATATATATATATATATATATATATATATATATACATACATATATATATATATATATAAATATATATATATATATATATATATATATATATATATATATATATATATATATATATATACAGTAAAATAAAAAATATATATATAAAAAAGAAAATATATATATATAGGGCTGAGCGATAAAATCGATATGTGTATTTACTGACCGAACATTATTGTCAATATCAATAATGTAAAAAGTTTGGTACGTAGTTTCGGTATGAAGCGCTGTAGTTTTATTAAAACATGGCTGCTGAGCATGCACCTTGGAAGCAATACCATAAGCTTAGGGTGTCAGTTTGTCATTTCCAATGGAGGTGCGCGCGCATTTTCCAGGAACAACTAGTTGAAAAACATCTGAACTTTTCCGAATGCCCCGAGCGCTAGAACTAACCAATCTGCTTCACACTTTGTATGGACTATACACATTTCAGTAATAGCGGCAGACTAATTACCTCAGACAAACACAAAGCATGCCACTAGCTCCCTCTCTGAAAGATTTTTAGCATAGGGGTAATGTAGTCATTCAACTTCACAATTTGTAATGTTGCAGTATGTATTTGAATTATGATGGCTGGCTCCTTTACGTGAAAGCTCAGATCTGATTATCATATTTAGTTTTGTTTACAGATTTTGAGGTACTGACATGGCGGTAGCTTACTAAGCCAAAGGAGGAGACCATGAGTAATTAAAACACTCCAACTACTTAAAAAGCAGATAACTGTGCACAATTCACTGCGTGTGAGTTTGATAAACACTCTTTCACTGACAGGGAAGTACATCAGAACCCAGCTAGGAAAAAATGAAAGCTGTAAACTTTCTCTCTGTGGTCCCTTTGACCTGCTGGCGTGTCCGTGAGGTAACATTATATCTCCTCTCTTGGCTGTTACAACAATATTGTTACTTGTGGATTCAAGCATGTCTGCAGAGCGAGTTTTCTCCACTGTTTTGCTGTCTATAATGGATGAGCTGTGATCGATGAGGCTGTTTAACATCAGTGTCCGTGTCACTAGCTATGTTTCCATCCAAAAATGCGAATTAACTTTACGCGCAAAACTGGAATATTGCATAAAAGACGTGCGAATAAAGCAGCGTTTCCATCCAACGAGTCAAAGCGAACAAAATTATCACTTCCTGACTAACTGGCGCCAAATATCAACAGTAAAAATGGAATTTGCTGCGGTCGGAGAAGCTGTGAGTGTTTTCTTCATTTAATAAATCACTTGCGCCTCAGAAGGCAATCCTGACACGCAGTGAACGCGCGGTGGCGTTTGAAGGCGTGAGACGCGGAGCACAGACGCTCTTGATTCTAGAGGTCATTAATAACACTAATACTGAAACAGTTAAGGTGTTTTAGAACGACCAAAACAACATTTCAGATGTTTTACAGTGTGCTCAGCCTGCTGGTTTATCCATTTACACACATTTTTATAATCACATGATCTGTTATAACAAAATCACATGACCTTTTTTAAGCTGGAATTTGTGCGGTAAAAGTGTTTCCATTGTAGTTTATGAGCATCTTTTCTTATCGAATAAAAAAGTTAATCCTACTTAGTTATGAGCATTAGTTTTTTTTTTATGAGCATTTTCAAAACGTATGCGCATCATGACGTTTCCATCAAATGTTTTTTTATGTGCATATGTTACAGTCATATGTATATGCCTGTATGTTTTGCTTGTGTGTGTGCGCTCTCTCTTTCTCTTTCTCTCTCGCTCGCTCCCTCTCTCCCTCCCTCTGTGTTATTTCTCAGGTTCGCCCACTCCATTACCCCATTCGTCCGTGAAGACGTCAATCACAATTCCACCCTCTGACGTCATCACCTCCGCTTCCAATCAGGATGGGAGCTCATAGTTTAAAGGAACGCGAGCGGGGAAGCTCGTTCTCCTTGCTCTCTCTCTCTTGTGTGTTTTTGGCTTGTTTGCTTATTGTGTGTGTTTTGGCTTGTTGTTATGATGTTGATGTGAGTTTGAGTTTTGATTTTGGTCTGGTCCTTGTTTTTGGTCGTTGTTACCGTTTTTGTATGTGTATATGTGGCACTTTTCCCGTTCCCTAACATCTGGCGTCAGCCTTCCCCTGGGATTCGAGGAGTTTAGAGGTCACGTGACATACACCTTGCATCACGTAGATAACTCCACTGTCTAAACACACTAGTTTAGAAGTGAGCGCCACCCGCTGTAAGTTTTCACCGTCTTTTGGCTAGTAGAGGAGTTTTAGTTATAGCGTGTAAACGCTGAAGATGTTATGTTTGTTTATTTTGTATTAGTTAGTTTAGAGGGTAATTTCAGTTAGATTTGGGGTTTTGTTATATTGCTTTCATTTATTTGGCGCCACTTAATTCTCGTTTCCCCATCCACAATATAAATTGATTATTTTCTTTTGTGAGATCTTGTAAATAATATTTTGCTGTTTGTCTTCTTTTCACTTCTGTAAATAAATTCACTTATTTTTGCAGTATTTAGGTTGTTGTTTTGCAATTTTGCCACCAACTCACAACACAATTTTATCACATTAAATGTTGCTTCTTTTAAACTCTCGAGCCAAACTTGAAAGTCGTAACAGCATATCTAACATGCACATAAAAATAGGTGGATGGAAAAGTGGCTACTGTTTGCTAAACAGTGCCAGAGCCACGCTGACCGTTAGAGCCAATCACAGCCTTTTCTGTTGAGCGCATGACCAATCATAGGCATTTAAGAACTTGCTCAACATCGTTTAAAAAGCGGGATAATATTTACATTAGTTTATTTGCTATAAATGCTCATGTTGTTCTGTGCATGTACTTTAGTTTTGTTGGATACGTTCAAAAAGAGAGTTTTCTTTGAGCAGGTAAAATTAAAGGTACAGTTCATATATCTGACTGCTTGTGTTAAAGGACAAAATTGTATTACAAGTAATATAGAAGTACAAATATATTTATAAATTATAAATTTAATACAAGAATTATTGTGTTGCTAAGTAAAATAATAAATTGTTTATGGAAAGCAACTTTACCTATTAATAGCATCTAATATTATTACAATAAGTGCTTTCAAAACACAAATACATACTCATTTTTGATGCCACAGGGTCTTTAAACTATCACTTGAAGCCCATCACATCATCAGGAGTGTCACAAAAGCACCACAAAGATTAATGAGATGTTGATTGTTTTTTAAAAGCAATTATGCACCCCGTCCTGCAAGTCATTGTCTCTTCATGACCTCCTTCATTCTCTGTAGCCCCTCTGGACCGAAGCTCTGCGGTCAGATGTAAAGCACAGCCCAGACGCTCTCAAGGTCCAAGGTGACAGAATAATAGAGAGAGAGACAGAGAGACCCAGCGGAGAAAGATGGAGGAGCAGATTGGATGTGAAAGCTAGATAGCGAATGAGTCTATGGCAAGCTGTTTTAGCATTTAAACAAACCATACTAGTTTATATCCATTAGATACTTTTTAATTATATACAGATGAAGGAAAAATTATTCGCCCTCCTGCGATTTTTATTTTTTATTTTTTTCATCAAATATTTCCCAAATGATGTTTAACAGAGCAAGGAATTTTTCACTGTTTTTCTATAATATTTTGTTCTTTTGGAGAAAGTCTTATTTGTTTTATTTCGGCTAGAATAAAAGCAGTTTTTTTTTTTAACCATTTTATTTTGACTATTTTAACTACATATAAACAGTGTTGCCAACTTAGCAATTTTGTTGCTAGATTTAGCAACTTTTCATACTACCCTAGCAACTTTTTTTTCAAAAAGCATCTAGCGTCGGTGCCAATAGCCTAGTGGTTAAATGCGCCGACATATAGCACCATGATGCTAACGGCGACCCGAGTTACGCCCCATTCACACGGGGCATCAGCTTCAACGCTTCCCATTCACTTTGAATGGGTGACGTCAGGCGTTGCCGAACTGCATTGTGGATCCGTCGGCGCCGCTTCAGAGGCGTTGCTCGCTGCTGAAGTTGGGACTTGCTCAACTTTTCAAGCGCCGACGGAAGCGTCAGCCAATCAGATCGCTGTGTGCAAATACAACAGCTCAGACAGTGGCCTATTGCTGACTAATTTCATTGGCTGACGCTGCTATGACGATCGCGTCAGCCCCAGCCCCAGCTTCAGACACGCCCTCTGTCAAGCGTCAACGCTGAAGCCCCGTGTGAATGGGGCGTTAGATTCCTGGCTTGTAACTCATAGGAGCAGTGGCTGCAGGATTCCCTCAGTAGAGTGCGGGTGTGGGGCTACATAAGGTCTAAATAGCCAGGCACAGCTGCAGCAGCAAGATTTGTTGACTGAGTGCAACAGCAGTAGCACACATTTCACATTTTTAAGCTAATCATAAGATACTGTAGGTCAGAATACACGAAATATCCCAAAAACACTAAAAATATAAAAGCGTTTTATTATTAAATTATATGTAATTTCAATAAATAGCCTACATACATTTGATTCTAATATTACCGAAAAATCCCCCTCATAACTACTATAGTGTAACGACATGTATCAGCCTGTACTATGAAAATAGATTCCAATATGCTTAGTAGATTGAATGTTAAACTGGCTTGCCATATAGCGCGAGTGTATGAGAGATAGAGAACGAGTATATGTGGGAAGGAGAAAGTAGGAAAGACAGGTTGAGAGATTAATCTAACCTGTGGTGCAATGAGGCCTCCATCCTTCGCGGATTGAGGGGGGGGGGAACACTGTATTTATGCCAACTTGCCTTCTACCATGTCTATTCCGTGTCCGAGTCCCATCAGCCTTCTGTGCCCCCGCCGCCCGAAAAAATATCAAAAAAACCTGAGGAAACTTTAGCAGAGGGAAGCCCCATTAACTGACACATTACTTTCTTACCCTGGTGAGAGGATCTCGTGGGTCGAGCTCTCAGATGACAATGTGCAATGACAATGCTGCCAGTTTCCCTGACACGACTCTTTTATCACGAGCTGAGGAAAAAAGCCAGGTCCCAATCATTTCAGTGCTGGAGCCGAAAGGAGAGAAACCGCGGATAGAAAATCCATCGTGTACCCACATATACTTGCTTACTTCCTGTTGACGTGGGTGGGCCTACATTATAAGGTGACTGACGTCAATGATGTTGTGTCCTGTTCCTTCGGTGACTGTCTGCGACCAGTTATTATTCATTCATTAATTTTCCCTCGGCTTAGTCCCTTAAGCCTATCAGGGGTTGCCACAGCGGAATGAACCGCCGACCGGTAATTAACTGAGGTAAGTTTTTATATTCGCACAGTCGTTCAGTGATAACTTGTGACAAGCTCCTGATGTTGTTTACTACGCTACTTTCAATATGCAGTCTGAAATTGCCTGTATGTTTAACTAAACAACAGTAGCAAGGCAATCTTAAACATGTTAAACTTGTTCTTTTGCAGTTTATTTATTTATTTTTTACAGTTTGTGCCTTTACTGGTATTGGTCTAAAATAATCAAATTTCTAATTTCTCCTTTAATTTCTAACTTAATAATATAAATTAAAATATCTACACTGTAAAAAAATCCTGGTTTTCTGAAATGTTAAAGTTGAATCAAATTAACCTTATTAATCTATTGAACTTATATTTTGTTAAACTGACTTAAAACAGCTTGCGTAACTTATAAAACTAAGTTAGAACATGATTAACTTAGTTTATACAGTGAACTAAAACATATGCTGTCATGACTAATTATATATTTTTTACAGTGTATATGGTAAATATTTGATCAATTTGTGTAAAACTGATGTATAAATTCAAAATCTTACTGATATAAGAAAAGAAAATGCTGACTGAAATAAAAAATATATAATGTTTAATGAACATCTGGATTACAAAATGATAATTCACATATATTTATTTTTTAAAAATCAGCAAAGAAACACTTGAACATAACTTTTTTTCTCTAGTTAGCACAAAACATCTAGTTACCACAACTTAATTATTCTAGTTCTTATAACTTATTTTCTAAATATATGTTTAGTTAATATTTACAAATAAGTAATGCTTTACATATGTTTTTTTTTCATTGTTAAGTCATATTAACTATTTCATTAACTTGCATTGTAATGTGTTACTATAGGTCCAAAATTTTACTTTCTCTTGACTGAACATGATAATATAATATTCTGCAGTGATACTTATCTTTATTGCCTCTTTCTTCAAAAATCATATATTATATAAAGCATGATCTTAGTTGACACCTTTGTATCTATGGTAACCAAGAGCAAAATATTTAGAAAAAAAAAAAAAAAAAAAAAAAAATATATATATATATATATATATATATATATATATATATATACAGTTTAAGTCAGAGTTATTAGACCCCCCCCCCCCCCGAATTATTAGCCTCGCTGTTTATTTTTTTCCCAATTTCTGTTTAACATATTTTTTCAACACATTTCTAAGCATAATAATTTTAATAACTCATTTCTAATAACTGATTTATTTTATCTTTGCCATGATGACAGTAAATAATATTTTACTAAATATTTTTCAAGACACTTCTATACAGCTTAAAGTGACATTAAAAAGCTTAACTAGGTTAATTAGGTTAACTAGGCAGGTTAGGGTAATTAGGCAAGTTATTGTATAATGATGGTTTGTTCTGTAGACTATCAAAAAAATATAAAGCTTAAAGTGGCTAAAATGGGTTTTAAAAAATTAAAAGCTGCTTTTATTCTAGCCGAAAAAAAAAACAAATAAGACTTTCTCCAGAATAAATAAATATTATCAAAAAAAGGAATTAAAATGTTCTTTCTCTGTTAAAAATAATTTTGGAAATATTTAAAAAAGAACAAACAATTCAAACTATTATATACATGCAATATATATATATATATATATATATATATATATATATATATATATATATATATATATATATATATATATATATATATATTATTTTTTATTTTATTTATTTTTTTTTTTTTATTGGCTGAACAATATATCCTTTGCAAGATCTGCAATGTTAATTTATGAATATAGATCAGACCAGGATCCACAGGTCAAAACACAGGAGATTTGTGGAGACACTGCAGAATTGAGCAATTATAGTGTGAAAGTTTAACATTTTCTTGTGTTTTTAAGGCCCTGTTTAAAGCGTTTCAGAAGAACATAAAGAGCAAAAAGTTTAAAAAATACATTTTATTGAATTATTTATATAGTGAAGATTATGCAATGCTCTTTTACATTCGATTATTTTAATTTCTATACCCGAATACCGTTAGACACCCCAGAAAACCTTTAAAGCTCTGTTTACTTCACTTTAACATTTGTTCCATTGTATTTATTTGTAAATATATTTATATTTCACTCACATACAAATCATCCCAATCAATCTAATGTAATGACTTTCCAAATAGAGCTATTTATGTCATGTAGTGAAATTGTACTTATATCACAATAAAAAATATCACAATGTCAAAATCTTCCAATATTAATATTATGCAGCCCTAATATAGTGTGTATATATATATATATATATATATATATATATATATATATATATATATATATATATATATATATATATATATATATATATATATATATATATATATATACACACACACACACAAATTAATATTTTATTCAAATATAGTAATATTTTATTCAACCATTCCCTTACACATACACGTACTACTTGTGCTTACTATGTAATTACACTACTTTTATTATACATATGCAACAAGAATTCAAACTGTTAATTGATTTATGGTTCATTAGCACTTTGTTTAGATCATAATAGTTTACAAACACACCAATTAATAAGTGAATGAAACATTTTAGAAAATGTGTGTAAATCATAAAAACGTACATATCCAAAATGCCATTAAAGGCATGATGTTATTAATCTGACCTTGGTGAAATCAGCATAAATCACATGAAGTATTTGCAGAAACACAACCGCCTGAAGAAAAGAAAGTGCATCTTTGATGAAAGTGTTTGTTTCATATATTCAAGGCTAAGAACTCAAATCCTCTCGCCTGTGATAATTAAAGCACCACCACTGGGAGTATTTCTCATATATCAAAGATTGATTACCGAACTCACAAATCCTCTGCCACTGGGAGAATTTATGTATTTATGGTCCTGCAGAGCCGCGTGAAAACTCAGCCTTGGGCTAAATATAGATTCCCTCATGCGCACATAAATAGCAACTATCATTTACACGAGATAAAAGTGAAGACGTCCACCTGTCAGCCACATTAGAATCCCTTGTCTCGTTCACATGAGCCAATCAGAGCAAATGGAACACTCGGTCTGCTCTCTGATTCGCTGACACACTAAAGTCGTCGAGTTCCTCATGGAACAGAAGATATCTTTAGAAAACACTTCATGGCAAACAATTTTAAAGTTCAATTTATGAACGTACTAGTAGTTATTTTCAGTGCTAGTACACGGAGAAAAAAAAGATTAATTGGATATACTGATTTTTTTAAGGGAACTGATTGCAAACAATTCATATGGGCTGAATTTAAACAAATTAAATTTAGTAATGTTCAACTTTATTTGCTTGTTTAAATTCAAGCCTTATTAATTGTTTGCAACTCGTTACCTTAAAAAATTTTAGTAAATCAAATTGATCCTTTTTTTAAGTGTACTTACTTTTTTTATATACTAATACATAGTTTATCATAGCTTTTTAAAATAAACCAATGCTTTCTAGTACCAATCCTAATACTAGATCGTGTTATAAGATAAGTAGTACCAAAGACTATAGAATACACAAGATGTGTCGTCACTCGTATAGTTTTGAATGGGGAAAAGTGTTACGGTCAACATGTCGAATGAAGCCCCACCTTTTTGTACAGGAGCCAATCAGCGATCGCTATAGACTGACAATTTTCCAGGGGAGGGGCTCGGACTTGCCATGAGTCTCATCAGATATTGTGTGATCAGAACATTTAGAAATGAAACTAAAAACACAGTTATTGTTTAATTTTACTGGTGATTCCTAATACAAAATTCAATCGTAAGCTTGGCAAGCAATTTTGGAGGATTTGATGTTTCCCCATTCAGACAAAACACCAGAGCATACTGCCTAAGAGGCGTTTCAAAGATGGCCATCGAGTGAAATGACTTGCCTTAAAGCAGGGGTGCCCAAACTTGGTCCTGGAGGGCTGGTGTCCTGCATAGTTTAGATCCAAGCCCAATCAGTCACACCTGGGCTAGCTAATCAAGCTCTTAAGCTGCGGTCACACTAGAGTTTGAGCTTGCGAAATTCTGTCGTACGGCGCTGCGAAAAGTGGCGAGATTAATCAAGATGATTAGACATTAAAAAAAGCAATCGATTGCTCCATATTTTAAATTTCTGTACAGAGAGGTCATGTTTTGACCTTCGATTGGTCTCACGCAATCATGTGATGCGATTTCGCAGGTCAGAGTTCACCAAGCTTGAACTTTCCAACACAAAGATCTGTGAAACTTGACGCATGAGCTTGCGTTTCCAGTCTGACCGCAGTGTGACCGCAGCTTTAGCAGGCTTGCTAGAAATGTCCTGGCAGGTGTGTTGAGGGAAGTTGGAGCTAAACTCTGCAGGACACCGGCCCTCCAGGATCGAGTCTAGACACCCCTGCCTTAAAGCATACTGTAGGTCTCAAACCCGATTCCTGGAGGGCCACAACTCTGCACAGTTTTGCTCCAATCCTAATCAAACACAGCTGATGCAACTAATTAAGGTGTTCAAGACTACTAGAGACTATTAAGCAGGTGTGAGTTTGAGGTGGTTGAAGCTAAACTATGCAGAGCTGCGGCTCTCCAGGAATTCAGTCCATTGGCTTAAAGGGACTTTGGTAGTACTTATTTATTACTACACGTTCAGTCAGAAATAAAGGTACGGCGTAAACCGTGGTCACAAGAGATAGACGAATCAAATTGTTTTCCGGCTCTGACTACATATGATTGGCTTAAGGCTCCAGTATTCTTCAAGCAAAGTTTTTTTTTTTTTGTTCTTCGTTTGAGGACAAACAGAATTTTGAAAAGGCATGTGATGGTATACTGTTTACTCGCTGCAGGAGGTGGGATTATAAATATGTCACTCTGCTGGAGTGTACTGTAAACACTACAACAATGGCAGCTGAGAGAGAAGAACAGTTTTATGGTTATTTTTCTCCTGGCTGGACTCTGTGGATATTTAAGACTGGGCCCCCTAATAATAACGTTGGTGGCCCCTACAGTGCATGGCCCCTTAAGCCTGGTTTATATTCGACGCATCTGTTAGTTCGCTTGAGTGAGCGGCGAATGTGACGTCATTGCGGAGGTTCGCTTTGGGTGCACGCGACATGATTTCGGCTGGCGGAGCGCATGCTTTTTTTTGAGACTCGAGCGAACAGTGCGCGTGGCGCCAAGTTTGATTTGAGTTGAATATGAACCACTTTGAAGAGATTTTGTCTGAAACAGTACGACTGTACAGACATCTTTATGATCCGTGATCATAGAGATAACCTGATGATCAATAATTCTTGGCTAGAAATTGCAACAGCAAAGGGAAAGGAGGAAAGTTTTTGTTAAAAGGTTTGGAAAAACCTGAGGGATAAGTATGTTAAAGCCAAAAGAGGCCGTGGCAAAAGTGGAGAGCCAGGTACACAATTAAATATGTTTTTCCACCAGTCATAGGTTTAACACTGATGTATATATTGCAATTTTGAATTTAAAACAACTTAATAGTTACAAAACTATAATTAAGGAACAAATTATTCCTTTGATAACTGGCTAGGAATATTTGAACCTATCAGTTTACAATATACTGATGCCCTGTTTTTCTCGGCTTTACTGATGATAATGGTCAGGAATGTTGGATCATTATTGCCTTTTTAGCATAAGTATAAGACAGAAACTAGCCAGACAGTAATGTGTGGAGCTGGCCAAATCTAAAAAAACATCAGTGTTTTTTAGTCAGTGAGCTTTTTTTGCTTTTATTCTTGCCATAATAAAAAAATTATTTGTAGAGCAACCCATGTTCTGTTGTCATTAACATTTTAATAAAACTTTAATAGGTAGAACTGTCCGAGATATGAACAAAAGCAAGTGATGCAGCAAAGTTTGATTTAATAAATCTTGAATGGTTATAAAAATCCTTATAATCATTAAAATAATCTATAAAAATAATTAGTTTAAAAATATTAAATGATATTAATGATGTGACGTTGTTCCGGAAACTTCCAACTTCTCTGTTTATCCGTCTGATTTTACAGTCAGGTACTTTTGACCGCCCCCTGTCAATTTAAAGAATATCACAACGGTGAACGCAGCAAGTATAAAAGCCTCGTTTGTTTCGCGAGGTACGCGCGCAGTCAGTGGAGGTGCGTGATGCGGCGCCAGGCGAAAGTATAAATCCAGCTGTAGAATCATCCTAATTTTCCCGTCCTTGCGGAAGTGTGATCAGGTCATAAGAAGGTGGAGTTCTAGGACACACCCACCGATTGCGTAGTCGTCACAGACCAATGGCAGCTCAAAGGTGTTTAAGACCACATTAAACTTCCTCAAAAAAGTTGTCTGCTGTTTAAAAAAAAAAAGAACTTAGTTTTGGCTGGATTTTGTTCGAAATGATGTCATTTCAGTTTTGCAATTTTGTTAAAAGCATAACAGGCCTTTATGTCTTTCTCTTTACAAACAAACAACTCAAACCCAACAGAAGACTTTAAAAAGGAACTAAACTTCTTCTTCACCTGCATAATGTGTGTATATGCGAATAAACCAATCATTCCCTGAGAGAACTCATCGTTCTTGATTCACATAAAAGATTTGTTCTAAAGCAGGGGTGTCAAACTCAGTTCCTGGAGGGCCGCGGCTCTGCACAGTTTAGTTCCAACCCTGCTTCAACATACTTACCTGTAGGATTCAAACAAGCCTGAAGGACTCAATTAGTTTGATCAGGTGTGTTTAATTAGGGTTGGAACTAAACTGCAGAGCTGCGGACCTCCCGGACACTGAGTTTGTTCTAAATGAACGACTCGTTGAAGAACGACCCATCACTAGTAAATAAATAGTGAATAGAAAATAGGTACTAGTACAATTATGGCGGCAAGATGGCTCAGTGGTTAGCACTGTCGCCTCACAGCAAGAATGTCACTGGTTCGAGTCCCGGCTGGGCCAGTTGGCATTTCTGTGTGGAGTTTGCATGTTCTCTCCATGTTCACGTGGGTTTCCTCCGGGTGCTCCAATTTTCCCCACAGTCCAAAGACATGCGCTATAGATAAATTGAATAAACTAAATTGTCCGTATGGGTATGAGTGTGTGTATGAGTGTGTGTGCGTGTGTGTGTGTGTGTGTGTGTGTGTGTGTGTGTGTGTGTGTGTGTGTGTGTGTGTGTGTGTGTGTGTGTGTGTGTGTGTGTGTGTGTGTGTGTGTGTGTGTGTGTCTTTTTATGGCACACTTGAGAGGTCTGTGATCACATGATACATTTCGACCAACGCTTTTTTTCTCTTGTACCTCCGCAATCATCCTCCAGCATTTCCCCTAAAGACAACAAAACACCATTAGAAATCAGATCAGCCACTGTGGTGTGAACTGACAACTAAAAAACTAAAAACAATGAAGACTGGAATCCGATTCTGATGTACAAAAATACATTTATTTGAAACGATTCCAAAATGACAGTAGTTGTTTTTGTTTTGTTTTTTCTCCATAGAAATATTGAAATCAGGATGTAACAATAACCATGAGTCATGCAGCTGTAGATTTTTGTGCGACAGGAGATAAGTATTACAATTATTTGTTCTTGGAAACTTTACTGGTTTTCTATCACACATAAATCGTATGGCACATCTCTTTTTTCGCCCAGCTTCACTTCGCTTGTTTATAGTGTCGTTATTGTTACAAGTTATGGTTTATATCACAGAGAGAGTGTCGGTAGAGCAAATAAAACTTGATGAATATCGAATGACTCCACTGGATGAGGGAGAAAGAGTTCATTAGCACAGAATGGCATTAAATAAATAAGTGAAAAATAGGGGGGGATAAGCAGGTACTTTTCTACAGTAGCAGGAGATTCTTGGTAACCTAGATAGCAGGTTTGAGCAAGTGTTTAGCTTTTTGAACTATCCAGGACTTTTACTGTGAAAAACAAGCAGCCAATCGTAACATATTATTGTTTGGCATATGGTGATGTAGAATTTTGGACCAATGAGATTTGTCAGTGCACTTAAAAAAGCCTAAAGTTAAGATTAAGACTGAAAACTAATAAAATAAAATAAAATAAAATAAAATAAAATAAAATAAAATAAAATAAAATAAAATAAAATAAAATAAAATAAAATAAAATAAAATAAAATAAAATAAAATAAAATAAAATAAAAATAAAATAAAATAAAATAAAATAAAATAAAATAAAATAAAATAAAATAAAATAAAATAAAATAAAACACTTTTCTTTATACACCATTTTGAGGGATGTAAACAATAGCAATGGTCCTAACGTATTTCCTGTTTTACATTTTTAATTTCCATAGCTTCAGAGAATCCAAAAAGATCCACATGTTGATAAATAATGCTATGGCAGCTGTTTTAAGATCCAGTTATGATTGAATTGCCTCTTGTTACAGTTAGGAAATAGTTTAACATCAAGCAGGAAATGTTCATGGGCCATGTTGAAATGGTCTGTATAGCTAATAAACCTCATAAACAATTCTACAGAATCCTCAAATGACACTGCATTATACAATGGTAAATAATAATGGTGATGATGATGATGATGATAATAAAACTGCCTGTATAAATCAATCTAATTGGATTAAAGAATTACGAACAAATAAGCTTAATGTGATGCCAATTTGTCTGTAATATCATATTACATAACATTTTCATGCACAAAACTAATTTTGTACATTTTGACTTATGCTGAAGAGTACAATTTAGACATGTCAGAACTATTTCAAAGTAAACTATGTATTTACAGCTAAGAAAAAGCTAAACATTTTTTTATTATTTTATATTTAAACATATATTTGGATATATATGCACTTTTCTCATATTATCGATAAATTATTAATATATACTGATACCTTACATAACCTTTTTACTGCAACCCATCCATTAATAATCTGTTAATAATCTTAATCTATAAATAAAATGTAGTAAATACTGTACAGTACAGTAAGATTAGTAAATACTGTATCAATAATTAATATTAGTACATTATTTGTACTGTAAATACTATTACAAGTGTTGTTCATTCTTAGCTCAGTTTATTGATAACTAATGTTAAATGCAAAACTTTACAGTAAAGTGCTGCTAGTTTGTAAATACTGTATTAAATACAGTACATGAAGTTGATTACGGTTTAAAATACATTCAGCTTATCAGTACCATAACAGAAATGGTTAAATTTTTTTGTATGGCTGACAAATATAGTCATTTTATATGCAATTCATAACATAATTCTTTAAATAAACCAAAACAAATCTAATTTTATAATGCATAGAATAGTATAGTTAATTTGTTACTATTTGCACCCAGTTATTCGGATCCTAAAATATTTCAAATATCTTTTTTAAAATATATTTTTTAAATAAATCCAATGTGGAAATATAACGTGCAATGCATTTACTTCTGTTTTTAATAAACCAAAAATATCAAATATTATAAGTTGTGTGTCTTTACAAGTAATGGGTTATTATTTGAACTAAGTTATTAAACATCTTTTTTTGAAAATGTGATTAAAATATGGACATTTCATATGCTATTCATTTACATAATTGTTAATAAATAAAAAAAATAACCAAATTTAATCATGTGTAGAATTGTACAGTTAATATGTTACCATTTTAACTAAATTATTCTGCTTATATAAATAAAAAATAAAATAAATATTTTTTTAAATATTATTTTTGTACTAAAATTGATGTAAAATTAACCTTTTATATGCGATTCATTATCATATATTTTTATTATAAACCATTTTTTTTAATATATATAGTTTATAGAACTGTACAATTATTATGTTACCATTTTAACCTTTTGACAACCTAGATTTTTAATAAATAAAGAAAAAGTTAATTTAATAAACATTTACTTAATTAAAAAATAAATTTAATAAACATTTATTATGCAATTCATTCTCAGATTTTTTTAAATAAACAAAAAACATCAAATGTTATTAATATAATTTAGAAATCATTTTAACTAAATTATTCTGATTCTAAAATACTTTTAATTAAAAAAATAAAATATGGACATTTCATAAGTAATAATTCACATAATTGGTATTAAACAAAGCATAATTGATTGTAATAATGTATATAATTGTACAGTTAATAGATTACCATTTTAATTAAATTATTCTGATTATATTAAAAAGATAAAATATATATTTTTGAAAATATGAATTTTGACCTAAAATTAATGTGCACATTTTATATGTGATTCATTATCATATATTTTAATAAGCAAAACAAAATAATCAAATGTTATAATTTATAGAATTGTACAATTATTATGTTACAATTTTAACCAAATTGTTCTGATTTTAAAATATTTAATATAACTTCTGAAAACCTGAATTTTTAATAAACTAAAAAAAAATAAATAAACATTTACCTAACAAAACAAGTTTAATAAACATTTTATATGCATTTATATTTTTTAAATAAACAAAAAAGATCATATGTTATCAATATAATTTGTAAATCATTTTAACTAAATTATTTTGATTCTAAAATACTTTTAATTTTTTGAAAATATGATTAAAATATGAACATTTCATGGACATTTTGAACTAAAATTTATGTGCACATTTTATATGCGATTCATTATCATATTTTTTATAGAATTGTACAATTATTGTTACCATTTTAACCAAATTATTCTGATTATAAAATATTTTAAATATATCTTTTGAAAATGTGTATTTTTAATAAATGAAATAAAGTAAATTTAAGAAACAATAACTTAATAAAATACATTTAATAAACATTTTATATGCAATTCATTCACAGATTTTTTCTTTATTAAACAAAAATGATCAAATCTTATATTTTATTGAATTGTACAAATAATATGTTGCCATTTTAACCAAATTATTCGGATATACAATATTTTAAATATATCTTTTGAAAACCTGCATCTTCAAAACTTAATTAATAAACATTTTATATGCAATTCATTCTCAGATTTGTTTTGATAAACTAAAAAATATAAAACGTTATAATTTATATAACTGTACAATTAATGTGTCACCATCTGAACTAAATAATTCTGATTATAAAATATTTAAAGTATATATTTTCCTT
Source organism: Danio kyathit (assembly GCA_903798195.1). NCBI lineage: Eukaryota > Metazoa > Chordata > Actinopteri > Cypriniformes > Danionidae > Danio > Danio kyathit. Next base: position 60,143,523 of record LR812519.1, on the reverse strand, counting down.
AATAACTCTACTATAGTTATTTCCTTTATATTGTAGACATCCTGACAGTTTTATTTATGTATTACTGACAAACACGCACCACATCAAGTTCATTAGTTTGCCTATGTTACAACAGTACAATTCGTAAAACAAATCGATTTTTTTAAACCAAATATAAAACCATAAACAATAAATTTCCCCAAGATAATGCCTACTTGCTTGTTTAACCTGACAAAACATTTAAAAGTAAAAAATAAGTCTTTATCTCTTGTTGATTTTCTACTTTGCTCCTTGTAAGAACCCACACAGATAGATGTGGAGAAAAGAAAAAAAAAATCAATGTCACGATAGAGTGAAACAACAACTGTGAATGGTGGAGATAAAGACGAGTGTTAATAAAAGAAGTGTGACTGGATGTTTCTGTATATCTGCTGCAAGCTGACCTCAGCACAGTGTGAGCAGATTAAGAAGAAAACACACTCCTCATGCATTAAACGAGTCTCTGTAGCCTAGTTTTCAGTTGCTTTATAGAGGAACACATGGCATAAACGGCGCCTGATTTTCTTGTGTTTGTAAACGCAAATGTGTTTTAGGGGATTTGTTAAAATGGACTATAAAAAAGGCATTCAATCATGTTGACCCAACCCAAATACATTAAGTTAACTTAACAAATTTAAGTGGGCTGAACATAAAACAATTAAGTTGTTAAAATGCACAGGATTTACATATTTCTTTTTTTTTTTTTGAGTGTACACTGTAAAAAATGCTGAGTTCTACACAATCAATTTGTGTTGGGACAACATGCAGGAATTAGGTTAACTTGTTAGTTTTTACAAATTTAAATGGATTGAACATAAAACAATGAAGTTGTTCCAAAAAATCTTAAGAATTGTGTCGTTTCTGCTCATTTTAAATATTTTGAACAGTAAAATCTTTTTTTTTTTTTTTTAGTGTGGCGAGGAAAACATAAGCAAAAGAAAGAGTATGGAGAAGTTTGAGGTCATTATGTTTTTTCCCCCTTTTATAATTGTATCTATGTTACACATGTTCTGTGTACTTAATTACAACTGATTAGACACACCGACACTGCAAAAATGCTGTTCTTATGGTCAATTTACAAAAATATTCACTCATCTCTGCTGCTTGATCAAACTACTTGTTTAAAATGAACTTTTATGTTCAATCCACTTAAATTTGTAAAAACAATAAAGTTAACTTAATCATTTTGTATTGGAACAACATGGTGCAACCGTGAACCCAACATTTTTTTTTACAGTGTACTTACAGTTTTTGTCCAAAATAGTCCAAATATAATTTTGAATCAAAAAGCATTTTCTAGCCGGCGTAAGCCAAGTGGTATGGTGCGGTAGAACTTCAGGGCGTCCTGAGTTCGAATTCCGGCTCGAGGACATTTCCCGATCCTCGCTCTCTCTCCCACTTCACTTCCTGTCTGATTACTGTCCTATCTAATAAAGATAAAAATGCTAAAATATTTAAAAAAAATAATAATATTTTTTTTTTTTTAGAAAAGTAAAAACAAAAATTATGATTATTTTTGCTTGTTTTTTTAATCCTTTTAGGTTTGACTTTTTACTTCTGAAAATAAAACAATATTTTTGACTTGTCTAGAAAATGCTTCTTGATTTAAGATTTTTGTAGAAACAAGACAAAAACTCTAAGGCCTAGTTTCACAAACAGGGTTTAGCTTAAGCCAAGACTAGACCTTAGTTAAATTAGGCTATTTAAGCCACATTTATAAAAACAGCCTTAGAAAAATACATTACTGGTGTGCATCTCTAAACAAAAAATTACACTGACATATTTTAAGACATCTCACTGCAAGTTATTTTCAGTTGAGAGAGCTCAAACATGCAGTTTAATCCAAGACTAGCCTTAAACCTTGTTTGTGAAACCGGGGGTAAGAATGTTGTGGGATATGTCAACGCTATCTCACAGCAATTCATAACTTTTTCATTAGTGGCTAATTCGTATGAATTCGTACGATCTAATTCGTACAAATTAGTACGATTTGCCCATCACCCAATGATGGTTGGGGTTAGGGGTGGGGTTAGGTGCCACGCCTCCTTTTTAAAATTGTACATTTTCGTACGACTGAACTCATACAAATTTGTACGAATTAGCCACTAAACTGACAAAACGTAAAATACTTACGTTTCCTCGTGAGATCAGGCTGGATATGTTCCAAAACTTAATTAGATGTCTAGGTACAGTAGGCAACATTTTATACTCTCCATGCAAAGATTAGACTGTAAACCCTAATGCTGCGTTCACACCAGATGCGGAAGAAGTGCCAAGCGCAAGTGATTTACATGTTAAGTCAATGCAAAGACGTAAATAGACATCTTGCGGCATGATACGGGCCAATGAAGCGGCGCGAATGACGTGAGTTGAGCGTTTTGCGCGATTGATTGAGTGTTTTGTGCTTTTGGCTCGAGTTCAAAAATCTGAACTTCAGCGGACATTCGCGCCGCGTTAACCAATCAGGAGCTTGCTCTTGTAGGGGCCTGATTATGATGTAGTGGCTGTTGTTGGTGTTCTGGAGGAAAATCTGCCTGCCGACACCGACAGCAGGTCATCAAACTGGGCTTGGCTCAGTCAGAAGCAACACTAAAAGCCTCCATCATCCAGGGTAAGTTCCTGGAAGAGTTTATGAACTTACAGAGTTGGGGTCACCTCTGAAAGGATCTAGTAGAGTCAGACATGGCTCCAAACAAATCGACGCTGTTTTTCAGCCTTCTTAAAGCGCATAAACACAGTTAATCTCTTAATAAAATCCATGTTAGCCATTTAGCAACAAAGCTAGAGTCACCGGGCAGACAGAAGCTTTGCCCATCACGCGAATCCGAGTCTGTTGTGAAATGAATTTGACGTGCAAATGAAGCGGATTTGACACGCGTATAAAGCGAGTAAACTCAAAATGTTCACACGTCTATTTACACGCGAATAGAGCAATTTATCCACGCGTTCCGCATTTGTTGTGAACACAGCATACACGATTAGCAGAACTAAAGTTGCACTGAATGTAAAAAATAAATAAATGCACACAAAAAAGTAAGAAAGAATAAATGGATGCTTATGGATGGCAGTTGGGTGTTTAAATATGCATACCGATGCCAAGGTATTTAAAAAAATATGTTTTAACCCTAAACAAAGAGAAATAAAATAAATGTAATAGTTCAATATTTAATAAAGTACCATTAATTGTTAATAAAATAAAATAAAATATAAAAAAAACTAACTAAAATCTAACTTAAATCTAACTACAAATGTTTGCACTTTGCACTCATAAATTATTTTATTTTAACAGAATAAAATAAAATAAAATAAAAAATACATTAAATAGTTCTGTTTCAAATTGAAAAATAAATCTAAGTAAAAATGCACTCATAAAGCATGTGTTAAATATAAACGTTTTTATTTATAATATATCAATAATTTCTATTTTGGCAAAATAAAATAAAATAAAATAAAATAAAATAGTTCTGTTTTAAATAATAAAAAAAAAATCTAACTAAAATATTTGCACTTTGTACTCACAAAGCATGTATTAAACATGACTGTTTTTGATTTGTAATGCATCACTAATTGTTATTTAGGCCAGAGTAACTTATGTCCTGATATATTGCTATACAATTTACATTCACAATGGAATCTAATAAACGACCTGCTGGTTCATGAATGATGTTTGTTTTGTGTGAAACAGGCAATCAACTTCAATACAAAATGTCTAACCATATACTGAAACACTGCTCTCTATAGGTTCAACTTTAGGTCAAAATCCAAAAAATGGCAACAATAAAGCATATGCAATACGTCTATACTCTTTTTTTTTTCATTTGTTTGTTATCTTGTACAATGGATGAATAAAAAAACTATTTACAGCATTGGCGTATGTACAGCACATCAATAAACCACTGTTTTTTGTAATCGTAAAACACCCTCTTTCTGAAATGACAGTGTCCAGTGAAGTCCCGTCTTCACTAATGTATTTACAGTAGAAGGAAATGAAAATACACTTGCTGTATATACAGACAAAGCAAAACTTGAGAATATTGTACAGTTCTACGTTTGCTTGTTTGTTTGTTTGTTTGTTTTCAATCCCTGGGAGATGAGACAGTTTAAAAATGTATGCAAAAAGAAAGAGAGAGAAAGAGAGAGAGATAAATGCATTTAAAAATCAATCATTGCTAAAGTGTCACTTTGTTAAATTGTTTTAAACTTTCAATTCTAAGTGGCCAGATATTATGAGGGATACACATTACTCAAAAGGCATTCTTATTCGTAAGGCATTCAATTATGGAGCAAAAGGAGCCATTTTATCTACAAAAAATAAAATAAAAATTCTATTATTATTATTATTATTATTATTATTATAAGAGTGTAAAAGCTAAAACAAAAAGAGCCATTTTATCTACAGAAATAAATAAATAAATAAATAAATAAATAAATAAAAATAAAATAAAATATCAAAATAATAATAATAATAATAATAATAATAATAATAATAATAATAATAAAAGAGTCTAAAGGCTCAAAAATAAGATAAATGCAAAGATTAATAAATATAAAATAATAATAATAATAAGAAGAAGAGTCTAAAAAATAAGATAAATGCAAAGATAAATAAAAATAAATCAATAAATAAACAAACAAACAAAATAATAATAATAAAAGAGTCTAAAGTAAAAAAATTAATGCAAAGATAAATAAAAATCAATCAATCAATAAATAAATGAGTCTAAAGGCTAAAAAACGAGATAAATGCAAAGATAAATAAATAATAATAATAATAATAATATCAATAATAATAATAATAATAATACATAGTCTAAATGCTAGAAAATAAGATAATTGTGAAGATAAATAAAAATAAATTAATAAATAATCAAAAATATTAAATTCACAAGAAGTGAACATGTATGAAGAGCTTACAGGAACTTTTAGCTCAATGTTTGTTCGATTTAAAGTCAAATTCAAGCTCTGTTGTGACTGTGTTTGAATATCAAGACGTTTATTCCACAAAACGTTCTTGTTTGATATTTTTGTGGACGTTGAACTAAGTTTGCACTTAAAGAAACAAAAAATAAAAATAGTTTTGTGGTTGTGAATAGTTGAATTCTCCCTTTTACAGAAATACAAAAAAGCTTGCCTTCAAATCGACATTTTATCACAGTGCTTTTGGGAAAGTATTCTACATACTTCTTGACTGAAAAATTCACATTTTCATTCAGATCTCTCGACCTTTAGATGAAGGCTGGAGATAGATGTGTTATTAAACTCTGAAATGTTTCAACCACCAATTCAGAAGATTGCAGAGCAAGATTGCTGACATGAAGGCAAAGCTGTAATACAGAAAGGGATATCAACACTACTAATTGTTTTTGTATGTCTCAGCTGCAAATTTGCTCCCACAGTTCACATTATAACAAATATAAAAATGAGGTGACCTACCGAGAGATTAAAATAAACAACAACTTAAAGTTAAATCAGTATAGTCGCTAAATCTTCCCAATGTGTGAAAAAAAAAATCAGTTTGAACTGTTATGCGAACTTGCCATAAATAAGTTCTGACTCGACAAAATGGCAGATTTTTAAAACTAAAAGCCACTTTTTTTTCTCTCACAATGCATGTCAGAATTATTGACCTAGACTAAAGGTGTTTACACAACAACAATGGGCTAAAAACTGAAAGCTAAAATGATGTAGTATGCATGTTAGGCCAGTAGGTGGCGACTGTTGCTTTGTAAAGAAACACTACTGAACTGGGGTATATTCCAGGTTTTGTTGCATGTCTGAATACGTTTAGGGATATATAACTGGATAACCTCTAGGCCTGTCACAATATAGAATATTTGTTGTCCGATATATCGTCATATGAACTGTTGCGATAATTGATATTATTATAATTTTGAGATCATTTTAATTATACAACAGCATAATTATCCAAATAGGCATAAACACTCTCAAGGGAAAAATACTTTCATTAGTAAGATTATTATTTGATGTTAAAAAGGTAAATGTCCTATTATATATTTTATTAAATATCCTATTACGTAAATGTCCAATTATAAACATTGATTCCGGTGAGGTAGAATGTAAATGTCCTTGTAAAATGGCTTTGATGGTATTTGTAAATGTATAGTGTAAAACCAAAAATTTATTGAGGTTATGTCCAAGTATTACGCAATAATTCAATATAATGATTATTGTAACCTCATATTTCAGTTCCTAAACCTAGGGGAAACTTTCAGTGTATATTATTTTATGCTCTGAAAATAACCTGCCCTAAGAGTATAATTCTTTTTCACACAAAAATCTAAGATGAATTTTGATTTTGAATTTAAGTCGACTGTTCGAAAAGTACATTCTATATAGTATGAATTCAATTTTAATGTACTACACCCACCATTTGTCGTTATTACATGAACTACTCTCACTAGTTGCGTCACTTCACTTCCATTCATGAATTCTTTCGGGTGGCATTATGATATACCGTAATGTCTAAATCTAAGATTTTAGATCAAGTTGACAAAATAATTTGCCATTTCCAATAGTGGGCGATGATACTGTAACTCGCCATTAAAAAGATGAAGGATAGAAGAGGCTGTTTCCATGGTGACGTGTTTTTTTCTGTTCAGTTCTGATTGGCTGCATCCGAAATCGCCTACTACTCGAGCATCTACTACATTTGAATTTGAGTCGACCGTTCGAAAAGTACATTCTATATAGTATGAATTCAATTTAAATGTACTACACTCACCATTTGTCGTTATTACATGAACTACCCACACTAGTTGTGTCACTTCCCTTACATTCATGAATTCTCTTGCGTGGCATCATGATATAGCGTAGCGTCTATCATGCATGTACTTCAGAATCTCAACCAAAAGTAGTAGATCATTCGGGTACACCTTGCCTAATGTTTTTCGAATACTATGAATTCGCACATACTACCCGGCACACATACTGTTTTTAACATACTATATAGCAGAGGTCCTCAACCATCAATAGGTACCGGGTGGCACAAGAAATCATGAATTATTTCCGTTTTATTTAATATCTGAGTCTGAACAATGTTTTATTTTGAAAAATCTTTTATTTTGTAAAATGACCGTATTCTCTCGATTACATCTCAGTCACTTGAGTGCCCAAATTTAACCTACAAGCAGCAAACTGAGTAAGAAAGAGACGTCTTTGGAAAGTTTCTTTGCTAAGGGGAAAGGCCCTGAGAAGGACCCACTTCCAAGGACCAACTGCCAAGGGATGGATCCGCAACCCATTTGTCAATAAATCAGGTGAATCCACTATGGCTGTGCAAGAAGATCAACTGCTGGAGATCGCAAATGACTGCAGCCTTTTAGGGGCTGTTCGCATATCGTGTCTTTTCTAGAGTTTGCGCAAGTTCGTTATTTCCAATGGAGGTGAGTGGCTTGCACAGCCTTTCAGACGCTCCCAGGTAAATGAATGTTGCGAGCGCACCAAAAGTCACATAACAAGAACTGAACGATTGATTAGCTTCAGCTCTTATGGAATATACACATTTCGGTCAACTAATTATCCCAGACAAACACAGAACACCCAAACACTGCAGTGCTTTGTAATTTTACTCTAATAAAACTTGTATCAGAGTTACAGCAATGTTTTGTCAGCTTGTCATCCTCTGAGAAAATGGTTGATGGTTGCCTAGTAACCTACGAACACCCCCCCACCCCCGTCCACGGTAAAATTGTCAAACGTTGACCAGTCCGCGTTTATAAAAAGGCTGGGGACCACTGCTATATAGTGTGGAAGTATGCAAATTCTAACGCAACCATTGTCTTTTGTGTTCAGGGTTAACATACTCTCAGTTGACTGAACTTAATCTCATGAGTGGTTTTGGAACTGACATAGCTTGAGTGAGCAGAATTTAAGGTTAATCAACCCAGAGTTCAGGGTTTAGCAGACTGTAAGGTATACTTCTGGAACAAACCACTGCATGTATACAATCCTGTAGTCCAAATGGTTGTTTTTGTCATCAGTTACTCGCTCATGCATACAGTCTGAACATCTAACAGCAATAACAGTGTGTTGACATTAACTTTGTTTGTTCATTTACGACAGTGGCTTCCTGTTTGACTCCTGTGGCAGTAATGTTTGATAAATGAATCTTGTGATCCTTAGTGGATTGTTCTTTATGGCAGTTTTTCTACACTTATAAAAATTACAGTTTCAAAGATGGCCATCAAGTGAAATGACTTGCCTTAAAGTCTGTGTGAAATCAAAATTTACAATGTGTATTTTGCTAGGAAACATTGTTACTATTTAGGTGAATCATTAACAGCCGATTCGAATGTTGTCACTCGATTGAATGGGCATTGTCAGCTGATAGATATGGGCCAGTAGGGGCCTTCTGCGCCTACTAGTAGGCTCAGAAGGCTGTTATCATCCATCCACATGGTTAATCAGCTTTACTAATAGAGAAGACTTCAAATCCAGATCTGTTTTTACATTATTGTGACGGTTGGGTTTAGGGTTGGGGTAGACGTTAATAAAATACAATTAATGGGAAATTTAATAAATAATATAAATAATTATTGTTAACTTCCGGCCGCAGCCGTATGTGATCTATAGCTGATTAACCAATGATAACGCCCATTCAATCGAGCGATAACATTCGGAGTGGGTAATCATTAATCCATGGAAGTTAATCCACCAAAAAAGAAGAAGAAAAGTTTCTTGGTAATCTTCAATCAAAGTTTGATCATGTGCTTCTGCGATTGGAGTGGCAGTTCTTCTCTGATGATGTCAGTTTGACAGCTTCATTCGCAATATTCCTTACCACAACCCTCTTACCATTAGTTTGCTATGAGGAAATGATGCGCAAAAAGAAAGCCACACCCCCTACTTAACATTCCATTTCAATAGGAAGTTCTTCAACATACTGAAATAAAGTCTTAGCAACTTTAAATGGACTTTGCTGCACATGACATCACCATTTTGACTAAAACAGGATTTGTAGCTACTCTAAGACATCAAAAGCTTGTTTTCAGGCCAAAATGCATAAAATGTTTTCACTTTTTAGTTGAAATCATTGTTGTGTAAACATACCCATAATTACACACAAAGCAAATACACTGGGAGAGAAATGGTGGCTTTTTCTCCGGCTTTCCTTTATGCTCTTTGTTCTGCGATTCTCAAAACAGAACTTGGAATTTCAAAAAAACGCTCCGTATTTCTCCTCCAAGCATGTTTTTCTGTGACTTGTACTGTAACCCTAGTCTTATTTTTTCACACAGATCGTAACAAATAAGACACCCATGCAAATCTGAGATCCTTAGAAAACTATTAACAATGACAGTGTTTTGAAATTACAAAAGAAGCAAAAAAAAAAAAAAAAAAAGGGAAAACTGTCACCCTTTAAAATTGTGATACCTCTGTACACATTATTACATTACGCCTCCGCTTCTCCTCCTGGCGTTTTCAGACACTCGTGCAGTTGGGGATCTCCCTTGTGCTTTCACAGGTGTGGATCACACCGCCTACATGCCAGAGACAGAAAATACACATCAGCCTTCACAATTCACCTTCGACAAGACAGAATTGACTATTGATTATCTCAACAAATGTCAATGGGTGATTAGACATGTCATTTAGAAGAGCTTTCTTCAACTTTTTTTTTACAATATAATCCTACTTTTCAATCAAACCACAAGTTTTGACATGATTTAAAGTTATATTGCCGCTGCTGGGTGGAAAACTTGTACTTTTTAAAAGTACTAACAATGTAGGCACAAAGTGAAGTTACAGTAAAAATAGAAATGTAAAAACATGAAACAAACATTTAAAGGACAGTTCACACATAAAATGTAATTATTTCATCATTTAATTACCCTTGATTTGTTTCAAACCAGTTTGTGTGTGTGTGTGTGTGTGTGTGTGTGTGTGTGTGTGTGCGTGCGTGCGTGCGTGCGTGCGTGTGTGTGTGTGTTTTGTTGAACATAAAAGATATTTTGAAGAATGCTAAAAACATGTTACCATTAACATCAATAATATATTGTTTTGTGTTTAACAGAAAAAAGCCAACAACTTCAAATTGGTTTGTAACAAGTCAAGGGTGAGTAAATTATTATTTTTGGGTGAATATCCCACAAAAAAATAAAAAATAAATATATATATATATATATATATACACACACACACAGTCTTTCTTTTTTAAATATTTACCAAATGATGTTTAACAGAGCAAGGACATTTTCACAGTATGTCTGATATTTGTTTTATTTTGGATAGAATAAAAGCAGTTTTTATTTTTTTTAAATCAATTTAAGGTCAAAATTATTAGCCCCTTTAAGCTATATACTTTTCCAATAGTCTACAGAACAACCCATCGTTATACAATAACTTACCTAATTACCCTAACCTGCCTAGTTAACCTAATTAACCTAGTTAAGCCTTTAAATGTCACTTTGAGCTGTATAGAAGTGTCTTGAAAAACATCAAGTCAAATATTATTTACTGTCATCATGACAAAGATAAAATGAATCAGTTATTAGAAATGAGTTATTAAAACTATTATGTTTAGAAATGTGTTGAGAAAATCTTCTCTCTATTAAACAGAAATTGGGGAAAAATAAACAGGGGTAATAAATCAAGGGGGCTAATAATTCTGACTTTAACTGTATAAATATCTGATTGGCTGATAGCCATGTGACATTCTGCAATATCAGCACTCATACAGCCTCTTCACTCTTGTGCATTACTCCACCTACATACAGTAGAGTGACAGCAGATCAATAAACACTACAGTTTGACAAATATTGCAGCTGTTGGACAATATAAGGTACTTTTGAGGCTTTTTAGTCAGGAATGTAGTTGTTTAGATGGCAACTATGCAGTTTATTTATAAGAATAGTGCGTATTTTTAAATATTTAAATTTCTTAGAGACAGCGCATCGGCATACATTAGCCTGTCATTGAGCAGAGCAAAGACGGTTGACTTTGACCATCCACAAGATAGCGACAGGCACTGCATAATAAGCCCTTAGTGGATAAAAACTCATAATTTCTAACTGCAACTGAATGACTATGAAAGTTACAATATGTGTAATACATCACCGATCCTCTGCACCGCCCCCGTTGCAAACCCGCTCGTGAAAAACACACACTCAGGCACCGTTTACACTGATACAGCGTAGTTTTAAAATGGCATTTTAGAAAGAAAATGATCCACATCCAAACTGCCGTTTCATCTGGCATTTCTGAACAGCCCTCCGTCTGCTGAAAACGCACATCACGTGACCACACACACACACACACACACTGTCATGCTCACTGTCATTGGTACAGACAGTTTATCAAGGATGTACCTCTGGATCGCATCTCACTGGTTAGTTGTTAAACGTGATATTGAATTAATCTTGTCTCTATCTGTAATGTAATGTAATGTAATTTAATGTGTATTTTATATAGCGCATTTATTGTGTGTGGCCATACACCCAAAGCGCTTCACAATCATGAGGGGGGTCTCTCCACACCACCACCAGTGTGAAGCATCCACTTGGATGATGCGACGGCAGCCACAGGACAACGGCGCCATTGCGCTCACCACACACCAGCTATTAGTGGAGTGAAGAGACAGTGATAGAGCCAATTCGGTGGATGGGGATGATTAGGAGGCCATGATGGGTAAGGGCCGATTGAGGGACTTTGGCCAGGACACCAGGGTTACACCCCTACTCTTTTACGAGAAGTGCAATGGGATTTTTAATGACCACAGAGAGTCATCCGAAAGACGGCGCCCACTGACAGTGTAGTGTCCCCTTCACTTTTACTGGGGCATTAGGACTCACACAGACCACAGGTTGAGCGCCCCCTGCTGGCCTCTCTAACACCACTTCCAACAGCAACCTAGTTTTTTCATGTGGTCTCCCATCCAGGTACTGACCAGGCTCAGCCCTGCTTAGCTTCAGTGAGTAACCGGTCTTGGGATGCAGGGTGATATGGCTGTGTACCATCTAACGACTCTTCTGTCTTTTGAATCTATCAGGTAACGTGTCACAGCATCAGTACACTGCTTCAGTCTTTCGCTTTCGCTTTCACTTTCACGCTTGTACTTAGGAATTTTAGTGAAAACCTCAGATACTGTTGGTTGGTTCCTGTTGTTTGTGCACCTTTTTTACCAAGCAAGTGTGTGGACGCCATAACGGCACAGTTCACTCTGCCTAGTCATGCCAGAGTCCCGCAGAAAAAAAAGTGATTGACAGGTGGTAATTTGTGTGCAACTTATATTTATTTATTTATTTATTTATTTATTTATTTATTTATTATTTGGTTATGAGTAAAACAAAGGCCATGCGGGTCAGGTAGTTGAAACAGTAGGCTACAAATAATTAATTAGTTTATGAATTTATTAAGTATTCATAAATAATTAATTCACCTCCCCCTATGACGACGATGCCATGGTCCATCGCCATGTTTCACATTAGACATCGTACGATGCCAAATTGGTCAACATAGCCCAACCCTAAACGCTATACCAGGGAGTACTGAATTAGACAAAAAATAAATGCCATTTGTAAGCTTTGCAATATACATAGTTCTCTGTTCAATCACACTGTGCAGGTTTAATGAATTGGAATAGATGGAAAATAAATTGGAATTGGAATTTTAATTTGTCTGCCAACTTTATCAAGTTGTCAATATAATGTGACACATACTAATACAAACTATTGCAATATATCACAATATTTATTGTATCGTGATATATTGCAATATATTGTATCGTGACCCATGTATCGCGATATGTATCGTATTGTAAGGCCCTTGCCAATACGCAGCCCTACACTTATACACTACGGACAATTTAGCCTACCCAATTCACCTGTACCGCATGTCTTTGGACTGTGGAGGAAACTGGAGCACCCGGAGGAAACCCCCGCGAACGCAGGGAGAACATGCAAACTCCACACAGAAATGCTAACTAACCCAGCCGAAGCTCGAACCAGCAACCTTCTTGCTGTGAGGTGATAGCACTACGTACTGCACCACCGCGTCGCCATTATTGATAATTAACCACAATAAATATATTGCTTAGTAGTTAAACGAATAGTTACATTGTAACTGTGACACCTTAATTTAAAGTGAAACCAAAACAAACAAGTCCATATTGTGGCTTTATAACATTATTTTAGTATTAATTAGATAATATATTAGAGCTTTTATTATAATAGTATCTGAAATTAGTATGCATTCAAGTTTTCTGCCCAAATGCGACTATATATTACTCAACTAGGCTGGATATATTCAGTTTTCCACCCAATAAATATTTATCCTGGCCTAGTCAAGCAACAGAATGTAAAGCAGGCTTGAATTTGAAGCATTAAGCCAGAAATCCAGGCAAAAAAATAAATGTTTCATCCTCCCATTAAACACTCCGAGAAACAGTACAGTGTAATTTATGACTCGGAAAGTTGCATGTTTATTCACGGCACTTGTTGTTATCAGACTGACCCCCATTTGACCCCTTTTATGGTTTAATCAGTGCTCTTTTATAATCATTGCTTAACAGCGTCAATTAAATATTAATTTGCAGTTATTAAGCAATTACACGATCACAGGCGCATCCACTTGGGAAATAAGGACACTTGGGCCCACCATGGATATAGTTCTCATTAGCATGCATTATGTGTCAGATTAGGAACTCTGCTGATTCCGAGGGCTGTTTTTTTTGGTCTGAAACACTTCTGAAGCTGAATGATTCATATTTTTAGCGTCATGGAAAGCCTCGCCACCGCAGCAGTCATTTTATTATAGCACGCAGTTCTGTGACTCAAATATTCCTGAGGCGGTAAAAAGACTAAAGCTGGAAAACAATGAACTTTTCCGGTTATTCCTCTTTGTTCTTGAGAACAACTCAGTCTAAGAATACTAGAAGAGTTCAAGTATTCAGAAATCTGCCTGACATAAAATTGGTGTGATGTTTGCTAAGCCCCGCCTTAAAAAGTTACAAATCAATCATACCTTAGCAACTGTTACCATGTGCCATATTAGGCATGTGTTTGTAATTAATTTTATTGTATAATATTTATACTGTATTATATTGTATTATGCTTATTTTTTTGTACACATACAGTTTAAGTCAAAATTATTCGCCCTCCTGTGATTTTATTTTATATGTATTTTTTTTTTATATTTCCCAAATTATGTTTAACAGAGCAAGGACATTTTCACAGTATGTTTAATAATATTTTTCTTCTGGAGAAAGTCTTATTTGTTTTATTTCAGCTAGAATAAAAGCAGTTTTTAATTTTTTTAAACACCATTTTAAGGACAAAATTATTAGCCCATTTAAGCTATGTTTTTTTTGATAGTCTACAGAACAAACCATCGTTATACAATAACTTGCCTAATTACCCTAACCTGCCTAGTTAACCCAATTACCCTAGTTAAGACTTTAAATGTCACTTTAAGCTGTATAGAAGTGTCTTAAAAAATATCTAGTTAAATATTATTTACTGTCGTCATGGCAAAGATAAAATAAATCAGTGATTAGAAATGAGTTATTAAAACTATTATGTTTAGAAATGTGTTGCAAAAATCTTCTCTCCGTTAAACAGAAATTGGGGAAAAAAACCTACGCTTCCTAACCTACGCTTTTTTACAAATTTATCCTGAAGGTCTTTTGAAAGCATATGTGTATATGCTTTCATATGTATGTGTAATGTGAGTAAAGGTAAATCAGGTAAAGGTAAATCACAATCAGACACATAATGAATAAAATAAACACTTAAAACTGTATTTAGGATGTTTTCTTTTAACCAGTCTTAAACAACCCATCACTAAATACCCAAATACCCCTAAATTACAAAACTGACAAGTGCATGAGGAGACATTTTTATGTTTTATTAATTACCTAATTAATAATGTTAATTTCAAAAGTCTCAACTCACGTTTGGCACGGGCCTCCAGCTCTTTCTCCATCAGTTCTTTCTGGGTGGAGAATTCACTCAGGGTGATTTTTGGTGTGGCATCGTTCTGGCCCACCGTACTGATCATCTCCTGCTCCTTCTCATGATTCACCTCTGCGTAGATGTTGATCCAGGGGATTTTTCTGCAAAAACAAAGATTTTGTTGGGAACAACCATACATTTGTAGGAAAGATATAATTATTTAAAAGAGGGACATACAGTTGAATTCAGAATTATTAGTCCTCCTGAATTAATAATTAAATAATAATAATTATATAGTTATATAATATTATATAATAATTAACAATCCTTAAAAATTCCTTGCTCAGTTAAACATCATTTGGGAAATATTTGAAAAAAGAAATCACAGGAGGGTGAATAATTTTGACTTTAACTGTACAATAGTTTTGAATGTATACATTTAAAGGTGCCATATAATGAAATGGACATACTGTGAGCCTCAGACACCACTGTTTCCTCGTTCTCATGTAAATTCCATGAGTGTAAAACCCCGATGGACAACAGGCCAATCAGAAGACGAAACAAAGTGTGAGGAGACTAACGGGCCATGCCCTCTGCATTTTGCATGCGTGTCTACTTTAGGTCATTCATCCTGATGAGCAGTCATGTCATCAAGCTCTGAGATCATTAATATGCACGGCTGTATTTGATAAGCAACGATGTTTTCTAGTGAGACAACATCGATAATTTCCGCCCTTAGTTATTTTTAAGCGGAAATTTCACTTACTACGTATATGGGACTTTTATTTTGAAAACGTGAGCACCAATTTGTTTACGGCGCATTACTGGGCAACGACAGCACAAGGCACGTTCAAACTCAGGACACAAAATGCAAGATTTACAGATAATACATTTATTTATCTCCACTCTGAAGAGGCGTAAGGTATGTTTAGTTACATCTTTTGTTAATTTATTGTGTTTACTGTCAAATTTGATGCGTATGTTTCAACAAACTCATGTAGACTGCTGAATCGTGTCAAATCACTCTGCTCAAATGTCATCTGTTCATGCAGAGGTTGATATTAATTCCTGGTGTTTCATACATCTCTATCACTCTCTTTTGTCAAGTTTAATCATAATTTTGCCTTTATCCACAACAGATCTGGTGAGCAAAAAAGGTTAACGTTACTCTGATTGGGTTTATATGTGTCCGCGTTCAGCGTACGTCATGCTCTGTGTGTGTGTGTGTGTGTGTGTGTGTATAAGAGCGGCACGTCAGAGTGGAGCTCATCAATATTCATGATATGAACCATATATGGTCAATCATGGACCTTTTAACTCCATGGGTATTTTATGGAGTAATAAATGAGCTTATAAAACCATTTCTGGAGATTTTTTGAACTTACCAAAGCCATAAACCTACTAAGTAGATATCACAGAACAATTTAACTTACTAAACCAACGCAGTATATGGCACCTTAAAAAAAAAAAAGTTGCTGCAGTTTCCAGAATAACCACTGGTGTCACTAATAACAAACATTTTTGAATTTTACTGTTTGAGTTTTTTTTTCTTCAAAAATCAATATAATCTTAAATCTAATTGGTGAAAAATATACATGTGAAAAAACAAAAAACATGTTTGTTTTTACACCCATTTCAGCAGCAAATTGGCATAACACGCATGACGACACAAGGTGAGGGTTAAACTTGTTAAACTGCTGTTAAACACTGTGTGACTGCAATCACACTCCTTTGTATTCCTGAAATAATGACAATGATAATTGCCGACTGTATTTAATAGCTCCTAGAGAAGAAGTCGCTCAGGCAATCAGAGTTAGCGAGACGCTAAACACATTCAACACTCGTCTTGATAACACAGCGAGACAACCTGGAACAAATTATGGAGATGCTTTCTTAATTTGCCCAAATTTAATGTCTAACGCTTTTCCAAGACACAAACCAAGCTCATATTTTATATTTATGAATTAAAATTAACGTCTTTTCGTTCCTTAAAAACAATACTATTAATTTTGTGAGCTAATTGCTTTGTTTTTCCGAGTGTAACATTTCCATAAATATGCTTCCTTTTTAAATGACTTGTGGGGAGAAAAAAATGATATCCATTATTAATGATTGTTTCAACATTTCCCCGAGTCTTTTCCATTTAAATTATTTTGAGACCAAATAAATTATTCAAAGTGTTACAAAACAGTTTTCCAGTAGAGGAACCACGGCTGCATATTAAACAATTCATTGATATTTCCCTGCACTTTCACAGCGATGCTTTTTCTCCCACCATACGCAAACTAATAACTAGATCTCACAACTGGCGTGGGCAAAAATAGCATGACAGATGCAAAAGAAAGTTGCTCCCGATTTCCATCCCATCAAGTCGTACTTTATATTTCATCTTTATATATAGATAAACGGAAGCGGGGACTGTGAGGCTGCGTGAAAAGAGATGAAGTTCAATGGCTCGGCTCCTAGTAAAGAGGAATGAAGGCTGTAAAAGCTGTTTGTCTGGATGTACCTCTTAAATTTGTAGATGAGAAATACGGCTAAACCCAGGAACACCACGGACAGAAGCATCAGCATGGCAGAACTGCTGTGTCTTGGGATTGAGTCCACCAGTGGAGCTGTAACAGAGACCAAACATAAACCTTATTGAATACTGTAACTAACTATATCAGGCTTCGTTTACAGTACCTGACAAAAGCTGAGTCCAAGTTTTAGAAAGAACTAGTAATAACTTGACTTCTAGTTGATCATTTGGTATCAGAAGTGGCTTATATGAAAAGCAAAGGCCTCTAAATTACGCTTATTTTACCAAAATAAAATATGATCATGCCTTGATTTTTAATTATTTAATTAGGACAGTAAGGTCTGACTTTGCTTAGACAAAAGTCTTGTCACGTAACAGAAATAATGTACAGTATAGAATATAAAGTCACGGTGCAGTGGAAAAAGAATGAATATTGTGTATGACTCCCATGAGCTTGGAGGACTGCATCCATACATCTCTGCAATGACTCAAATAACTTATTAACAAAGTAATCTGGAATGACAAAGAAAGCATTCTTGCAGGACTCCCAGAGTTCATCAAGATTCTTTGGATTCATCTTCAATGTCTCCTCCTCCATCTTACCCCTGACATGCTCAATAATGTTAATCTCTGGTGACTGGGCTGACCAATCTTGAAGCACCTTGATCTTCTTTGCTTTCAGAAACATTGATGTGGAGGCTGAAGTATGAGAAGTAGCGCTATCCTGCTGAAGAATTTGCCCTCTCCTGTGGTTTGTAATGTAATGGGCAGCACAAATGTCTTGATACATCAGTCTGTTGATGTTGCCATCCACTCTGCAGATGTCTCGCACGCCCCCATACTGAATGTAACCCTAACCATGATTTTTCCTTCACCAAACTTGACTGATTTCTGTCAGAATCTTGGGTTCATGCTGGTTCCAATAGGTCTTTTGCAGTATTTGTGATGATTGGGATGCAGTTCAACAGATGATTCATCTGAAAAACCTTCTGGCACTTTTCCAAATGATCAACTAGAAGTCGAGTTATTATTTGTTGCTCTTACAACTGGGATCGATGACAAGACTTTTGTCAGGTAGTGTACAATAATAACATTCAAAAGTGTTGAAACAGTAAAGTGTTAGCTTGATGACAACAAAGACATTTGATTGATGGGAAGTGATAGTGAAGATATTAATATTGATTTTTTTAAAAAGGTGTATTTGAAAACAAATGTTGTACTTTTAAAGAAACAGTGTACCCAAAAAAAAAAAAAAAAAAAAATTAAAACTAATGAAAAAAATGTAATTGCTCACGCTTAGGTCATCCAAGATAAATGATAAAAACATTAACAAAACATCAACAATAACAAAATAAAAATAAAATAAAATGAAATAAATGTAAAATAAAATAAAATAAAATAAAAAGAATAAAATAAAACAAAACAAAACAAAACAAATAAACTAAATGAAATAAAAAAAATAAAGAAATAAAAATAAAATATAACAAAATAAAGTAAAATAAAATCAAATGTTTCAATGAAAAAACAATATATATATATATATATATATATATATATATATATATATATATATATATATATATATACATACATATATATATATATACATATATATATTCATATATATATATATATACATATATATATATATATATATATATATATATATATATATATATATATATATATATATATATATACATATATATATATATATATATATATATATATATATATACATATATATATATACATATATATATATATACATATACATATATATACATACATATATATACATATATATATATATATATATATATATATATATATATATATACATATATATACATATATATATATACATATATATATATATATATATATATATATATATATATATATATATATATATATATATATATATACATATATATATATATATATATATATATATATATATATATATATATATATATATATATATATATATATATATATTAGTGCTGGGCCGTTAACGGCGTTAACGTGCTGCGTTAATGCGAGACTCTTATCGCGCGATAAAAAAAATATCGCCGTTAATCTATTCTCAAAGTTGGGTTGGGAGCTGGGTCTATTTTACACAAGCTATGATGGCTTTCACCTTGATATATTACCGCGGATGTATACCTGACTGGTGAGCCGTCTGCTCTTTTGAATCAAATCAGCAGAGACTCTAACTGCAGTTTGGCAGTTTCACTTTTCATTTATTCCTTCGTGACAAACTGGGGTATTAGACGCAAATACGGAGTAAGGACAGGTGAGAGAGTTATGGAATTTAATGACGCATGCCAAATGGTAAGAAAAAAACTTCCGCATTTCACGATGTGTGTGTGTGTTTGTGTATGTGTGTGTGCAGTCCTTTCTGACAGCCGCGTGTGGACCTTGTCGGAAATATGGCGAAAGGTCCTAAAGACCGCGGTGTTTACTTCAATAATGCCACTAATATCTGCATACTCCACGTCTTAATTCCATTTCTGTTTAGTTCAGTGATGACTTTAGTCAGATTAAGCTCATCAGAATTCGCTGTTTGAATCTTATGTAGGCCTACAGTTCAACATTCATGTTTAACTGAATAAACAGTTAGTCAACACAAGTACATCTTATTGAACATCATTTATTTTCATCACCAATTATCATAGTAAAACAGTTTCTCAAGCAGTTTGTGATGCATTTTGGAAACATTTTGGAGATGAGAGCCTGGTCTAATGCGACACCCGGCTTGAGAAACCTGTTCTCAAAGACTTATTATTTGGGTAACACACATATTCTGAATGCCTTCGGCAGAATTCAAATGAGCCATTTTAATCTAGATTAATCTAGATTAATTTCGAAATTAATCTAGATTAATCTAGATTAAAAAAATTAATCTATGCCCACCTATAATATATATATAATAGAGAATAATTTCCTATCAAATCAATACTCTGTTTTTCCACTCAGTTCCTGGAGGGCGGCAACCCTGCACAGTTTAGTTCCAACCCTGCTCCAACACACTTAAGCCACGGTCAGGGGCGGATTTAACCAATAAGCAATGTAAGCTGCCATTAGGGCCCCAGGACATCTGAGGGCCCCCAAGAAATATCTAGAAGTGTAAATTATACCTATAAACTATATATATAACATCGTTTTCTATCATATTTTCTATAGTGAGAGTCAAACAAATACATTTTTTACATCATTAAATGTTATTATAATAATAATAATATTATAATATTATAAAATAAAATATCCACCACCCCAATCATGGAGCAGTCCAGCAGTCAGATTTAAAAAAATATATATATTTGTTATTTTTAGTTGCAAATTCATTTTAAGAAAAATAATCATTTAAAATGTAGAGCTTGCATTAAGATAAAACGTAGAAAAAAAGATTGAGTGACATAAAAAACTGCAAAATAAATAAAAATTAAATAAAAGTAGAAAAGTGCATTTCAGGATTTGGGCCCCATGGCTGGAGTTGCTTAGGGCCCCCAAATCACTAAATCCGCCTTTGGTTTCCAGACTTCCATTCATACGCACACAAATGAATGCGTCAGACTGGAAACGCAAGCTTGTGCGACTAGTTTCAAGCTTGGTGAACTCTGACCTGCAAAATTGCATCAAGTGATAACATGAGACCAATCGAAGATCAAAACATGACCTCTTGGACAGAAATTTAAAATATGAACCAATCACTTGCTTGTTTAATCCCGTCCCTTTTTACAGCGCCATACAACAGAATCTTGCATGCTCAAACTCTAGTGTGACCACGGCATCACCTGTAGGTTTTAAACAAGCCTGACTGACTCAATTAGTATGTTCAGGTCTGTTTAATTAGGGTTGGAAGCAAACTGTGCAGAGCTGCGGCCCTCCAGGAACTGAGTTTGACACCTGTGTGGTCTGATTATAGCAAATGTCTATCATATTGTTTGAGCAATTTCAGAAGTTTCTAATATTTCTCATTGTTTCAAACTACTAAAAAGGTTTAAATGATCAAAGTTATATCTGCAGAGCTACATTTTTACCATCAAACATTGTTAAGGCACATATCAAGGCTCCAAAATTCAATTTAAAAGCATACAGTAAATAAACCGAAAGCACCTACTTTGAAAATGAGCTGCTTATAAAACCAATTTATAATCTGTTTCCTCTGAGGACGACACTTATGTGAATGATAACTGATGAAATATTGAACACAGAAGCCCATCATACACTACCTCCTCTCAGCATTGCCTTCAACATAACAAGGTTTCCCAGTTAATTGTGTTCAATAACAATATATTCACGATATCAATTTCAAAACGAGACCTATAAAATTAGATTTCACGAAGATCCAACACCTTTTATCTTGCATACATGAAAGAATAACTGATTCTGGATCAGCACAGCGCATCTCCTGTCTTATAATTTCCACGAACCCCCCCGCCTTTAGCTATTCCCCAGGGGATTTCTACCAATTGTTGGCGTGTTTTCAGAATCGCTGATGGGAGCCTTACACCCACTGGCTGTATATTTCCCTGGGGTCCGTGTTGTTGAAAGACAGGCCCATGAATCCTCTGACCTTTCCGTGAGAATCTTGAACGCTTTCCAGAACTTTGAGTACAAAAATGGGGAAAGAAATGGAGCGAGGCGGCTGGTGTTTTGCAGTGCGAGTGGGTAATAGCACAAAGTCACATGTCAGTAACAGAGAGTTTATTCTATGGCTGATGCTGCCAGTGGTGCAACTTACTATTACAAAGTGTTTAGCTTCGCTAGGGCCAGACACTGCAGGCAAAAACACTGTTTTTTTATGAACTTAACAATTTTGAGATGCCTTTTTTTCAGTCCAATGAAAGAAAACATCTAAAATACATTTTTAAGTGTTTGTTTTGTAGCGCTTCATGTCTGTTACTGTTTTCATGTCTAATTTTTACATACTGGAATGTTCACACAGAACAAAATTTGCCTGATTATTATTATATATTACAATTCTACCAGATTTTTTTGTTTTGTTTGTTTCTTTCCCCTATGTGGGGTGGTAAAAATTGAAGCCAAACAAAAGAAGACTTCATCCACTTGATTTGTTTCATATTTACGCATAACATTTTGGAAAACTTGTATTGCAAAAAATGTTTTTAGTTCTTTTAATATAAAGAATTTAAAATGTAATATTAATTACATTTTATATTTTAGTACTTGTAATTGAATTTATTTTAAATTTATTTGTATTCATTTCTTTTCTTTTATTTATTTTTAATTGAAAAATGTCTTGTTTCATATTTACTTGTAGCATTTTAGAAAACTTGTAATACAAAAAATGTTTGCCGTTCTTAATGCAATTATTTAACCGTTGAAATTGGGTAAGGACTTTTAACTGAATTTTAATTTAGTTCGATATTTTATTTGTTTATAGCTTTTTATTTTATTTTACTTGATTTTATTTGCATTTATTTTATTTTTTATTTATTATTTTATTTATTTTTAATTGAAAAAAAATATTGTTTTATTTGTTATTTTATTTTATTTATTTTTTTAATTTAATATATACTTTTTATTTGATATAATTTAATTTTCAGTTATTTTTTATTATTTTATTTCATTTTGTTTATTTTTAATTAAACATGTCTTGTTTCATATTTAAACATAACATTTTAAAAAACTTGTAATACAAAAAAAGTTTGCCGTTTTTAATGCAATCATTTAACTGTTGAAATTGGGTGTTGAATTTTATATATATATATATATATATATATATATATATATATATATATATATATATATATATATATATATATATATATATATATATATATATAATTACTTTTAATTTGATTCGTAATTATTTATGGTTTTATTTATTTATTTTTATTTTACTTTTTAATTTAATTTATATTTTTTACTTTTAATTTAATTTTAATTAATTTGTTTCATTTTTAATTTAATTGAATTAATTATTTTGTTTTGTTTTATCCAATTGTCCCTCTGTCTATTTCCATAAGTAACAGATTGAATGCCAAAATTGTATACAAAAATCAACACTTGACGTGCATCCAAATCTTTCATCATAGTTGTCCTTAAACTATTGAACAACACCCATTCTTGTCTTAGACGATTTTGAAAAAAAAAAAAAAAAATCTACTTCATATGTCAACTGCTATAAATATGACCAACAGAACTCTATAAGATAAATGATGTTAAATATAAGGTAATATGTATTTACTTTTATATACTTTAATTTATTTTTTATTTTTTTTTATTATCTTTTTTTTTTACTTTTTTTATTTGCATTAATTACATTTATTTTATATTTAATTTTTTTTTTCAATTAATTTTTTTTACATTTACTTTATTTTTACTTTTTATTTTATTTTATTATTATTTTTTTAAATTAAATTAAATTTAGTTAAATTTTTAAATTAATTTCATTTTTATTTAATTGTATTTAGTTTTAGTTTTCATAATTATAATTTGTTAATTTATTTATTTATATTTAATTTATTTTAATTTTAATTATTTTTATTTTTAATCAAATAACATTTAGTTTAATTTAAAACAAAATATTTTATTTCATTTATTTTTTATTTAATTATATTTACTTTTATTTTTCTTAATTTTATTTTTTAAACTTATTTTATTTTTACTTTTTTAATTAATTTTTATTTTTTTTTTATTTCATTTATTTTTTATTTGTTTTATTTTTACTTTTTTATTCCATTTAATTTAATTGTTATTTATTGTATTTACTTTTTTTCGTAATTTTATTTTTCATTTAATTTAATCCCTCTGTGTCTTTTCATAAGTAACAGAAAGTCAACAGAAGCCAAATTGGTCAAATGCTATAAATATGACCAACAGTGATTTATGAGATGGATGATGTTAAATATTCGGTAAATTAGTTTATATTTAAAGTTAAGATAAAAAAACGACAAAAAAAAAAAAAAAAACATCTACTGTTCGAACAAAAACAACATTCTTTGGAGGCTGTTTTTTTCCTTCTTCAAAAGTGAGGTGATCTTGTGAGCCATGATTGCCAGAGAGCAATTATCCAATTATCTTCCATAAGGCTTTCAGCATCACTGATGGAGCATAAAAGCCCAATCTTTCAACAATATATAGTGCTGACAAGTCTCCGCTCTCAAGAAAGCAATCAAAGTAATTACCCAGACCAATCTAGGAAATGCTATATAACACCCAACAGAGTCTAGAGAAGGAAATCAGCTGAGAGACCAGTATGTAATCAAATATAAGCAGCAGCGCCTTATCATATCAAAATAGCTGGATACAGTGTGTCGTGCAACAGTTACTTACCTAAAGTTAATTGTGTGATGTAAACGATGACGCGAGAGCCAGGCTTCAACTCGAACTCCACCGAGATCTGATTTAATGCGTTGACCAAGATTTCAGATATCTAGGAAGCAAACAGCATTCAGAAGAGTTACATATAGAATAGACTTCCAGAAAATTTGAGATTCTGTGCTGATTTGACATTTACCTATAGGCAGTTACACAATCTATGGTAAATCTAATGTTCATCTTACTATATGCCATAAAATAAATAAATAAATAAATAAAATTAAAATTTAATGTTATCCCTCGTGTTCAAGTAAAATAAAATGAAATAAAATTACATATATGAAATTAAATTAAATACAAATTATAAAATTAAATGCAATTAAAAAGTTAACCCTCATGTTCAAGTAAAATAAACAAAATAAATAAAAATGATAAAATAAAATAAAATTAAAATTTTAAAATTTAATTTAATAAAAAAGTTATTCATCACATTCACATAAAATAAATCAAAATAAAATAAAATTATAAATTTAAATTACTAAATGAAATGCAATTAAAAAGTTATCCCTCATGTTCAAGTAAAATAAAATAATTTAAAATTATGAAATTATAAAATAAAATAAAATTAAATTAAAATTCTAAAAATTCAATTCAATTAAAAAGTTATCCCTCATGTTCAAGTAAAATAAAATAAAATAATAAAAAATTATAAAATTATAAAATAAAATAAAATTCTATTAAAAATATAAAATTCAATTCAATTATAAGGTTATCCCTCATATTAAAGTAAAATAAAACAAAAATAAAATTATAAAAATACATTTAAATTATAAAATTAAAT
This sequence comes from Danio kyathit, assembly GCA_903798195.1. Taxonomy (NCBI): domain Eukaryota; kingdom Metazoa; phylum Chordata; class Actinopteri; order Cypriniformes; family Danionidae; genus Danio; species Danio kyathit. Next base: position 60,117,941 of record LR812519.1, on the reverse strand, counting down.
ACAATTAAATTCTAAAATTTAAATAAATTAAAATGTTATCCCTTATGTTCAAGTAAAGTAAAACAAAATACAATAACATTATAAATTAAATAAAATTAAATTATAAAATTCAATGCAATTAAAAAGTTCAAGTAAAATTAAATTAAATTAAGTTAAAATTACAAAATTAAACGCAAATACAAAGTTATCCCTCATATTCAGGTAAAACAAAATAAATCAAAATGATAAAATTTAATAAATTAATATTAAAATTAGGGGCGACGCAGTGGCGCAGTAGGTAGTGCTGTCACCTCACAGCAAGAAGGCCACTAGTTCGAGCCTTGGCTGGGTCAGTTGGCGTTTCTGTGTGGAGGTTGCATGTTCTCCCTGCGTTCGCGTGATTTACTCCGGGTGCTCCGGTTTCCCCCACAGTCCAAAGACATGCGGTACAGGTGAATTGGGTAGGCTAAATTGTCCGTAGTGTATGAGTGTGAATGAGTGCGTGTGGATGTTTCCCAGAGATGGGTTGCAGCTGGAAAGGCATCCGCTGCGTAAAACATTTGCTGAATGAGTTGGCGGTTCATTCCTCTGTGGCGACCCCAGATTAATAAAGAGAATAAGCCGAAAAGAAAATGAATGAACGAATGTATGAATGAATATAAAAATTATCAAATTAAATGCAAATAAAAAATGTATCCCTCATGTTCAAGTAAAACAAAACAAAGTCAAATGCAATTAAAAAGTAAAAATCAATTTAAATGCCCTAAAACCACTCAAACACCCTAGTAACGAATGATCAATGCCCTAAAACCACTCAAAAACCCTAGTAACAAATGCCCTAAAATCACTCAAACACCCTAGTAACGAACGATCAATGCCTTAAAACCACTCAAACACCCGAGTAACTAACAACAAAAGCCATAAAACCACCCAAACACCCCGATAACGAATGATCAACGCCCTAAAATCACTCAAACACCCTAATAACTAACGATCAATGCCCTAAAACCACTTAAACACCCTAGTAACTAACTTTCAATGCCTTAAAACCACTCAAACCACAGAGTAACTAACAATAAAAGCCATAAAACCACCCAAACACCCTGGTAACGAAAAATCGATGTCCTAAAATCACTCAAACACCCTAATAACTAAAGATCAATGCCCTAAAACCACTCAAACACCCTAGTAACTAACAATAAATGCCATAAAACCACCCAAACACCCCGATAACGAATGATCAACGCCCTAAAATCACTCAAACACCCTAATAACTAACGATCAATGCCCTAAAACCACTTAAACACCCTAGTAACTAACTTTCAATGCCTTAAAACCACTCAAACCACAGAGTAACTAACAATAAAAGCCATAAAACCACCCAAACACCCTGGTAACGAAAAATCGATGTCCTAAAATCACTCAAACACCCTAATAACTAAAGATCAATGCCCTAAAACCACTCAAACACCCTAGTAACTAACAATAAATGCCATAAAACCACTCAAACACCCTGGTAATGAATGATCAAGGCCCTAAAACCACACAAACACCCCGGTAACGAACGATTAATGCCCTAAAACCACTCAAACATCATAGTAACGAACAATCAATGCCCTAAAACCACTTAAACATCCTAGTAATAAATGATTAATGCCCTAAAACCACTCAAACACCCTAATAACAAACGATCAATGCCCTAAAACCACCCAAACACCTTAATAACGGATTATCATTGTTATGAAACCACTCAAACACCCTAATAACTCACGATCAATGCCCTAAAACCACTCAAACATCCTAGTAAATAACTTTCAATGCCCTAAAACCACTCAAACACCTTAATAACTAACAATAAATGCCATAAAACCAATGCCCTAAAACCACTGCAACACCCTGGTAACGAATAATCAATGCCCTAAAACCACTCACACACCCTAGTAAATAACAATAATTGCCATAAAACCACTGAAACACCCTGGTAACGAATGATCAATTCCCTAAAACCAGTCAAACACCCCAGTAACGAATGATCAATGGCATAAAACCACTTAAATACCCTAACTACTTCAGCACATTTTAAATAAGTAGTCTGAACAAACAACAAACGTCATTTTTTTTGTGCGTGTGTACAGAATCAACAAGTTTCTATTTAAAGTGAACTGTTTATTACATTTTTATTGGCAATTACTATCAGAAACATTCACACTGGTTGAGGAAAGCCTTTGCTTAATAATGCTTGACCCTGGAAAGTGTATTACTTTCAAATGTCCCTACTGTAAAAGACACTTGTTGTGACACGTCCTTGTCATGTAAGCCTAATTAGACTCTGCTCTTTCGGGCTTAGAGATAATTATGCCTTTAAGGATAAAGCAAATAGGTAAAAAAAATGTCAAACAGTCCCCTTTGGGATATTTCCGACACGTCGTCTCTTTTTACGCTGACGAAATTACGTTCAGTGTCGCCTCGGGTAGAAGCTGCTCTTTACTTCTTCGCCAAGTTCATCTTTCTCACCTTGAAAATCTGCAAGTGCATCTTACTAGGTGCCTTCTCTTTACCTGTTAGTGGACTTCGAAGTGAACTTCACATGACATTACACCATCTTAAGGTATTGGAATTGATAAAGGAATAATGGAGTATTGAAGTATATTGAAATATGTACTATAAAACTATAAAACCACTAAAACACCCTAGTAACTAATGATCAATGCCCTAAAACCACTCAAGCATCCTAATAATGAATGATCAATGCCCTAAAGCCACTCAAACACTCTAATAGCAAATGATCAATTTCATAAAACCACTCAAACACCCTAATAATCAATGATCAATGCCCTAAAAACACTCAAACAACCTAGTAACAAATGATCAATGGCATAAACCACTCAAAAACCTTAATAACTAACGATCAATGCCCTAAAACCACTCAAACATCCTAGTAACTAACGACCAATGCCCTAAAAGCACTCAAACATCCTAGTAACGAACGATCAATGGCATAAAACCACTCAAACACCCTTGTAACAAATGATCAACGGCATAAAACCACTCAAACACTTTAGTAACTAACGATTATTGCCCTAAAACCCCTCAAACATCTTATAACTACTAATCAATGCCCTAAAACCACTCAAACACCCTAGTAACGAATGATCAATGCCTTAAAACCACTCAAACACCCTAGTAACTAACGATAAATGCCAGAAAACCACTCAAACACCCTAGTAACTAACGATGAGTGCCCTAAAACCACTTAAACACCCTAGTAACTAACGATAAATGCCAGAAAACCACTTAAACACCCTAGTAACTAATGATGAGTGCCCTAAAACCACTCAAACACACTAATAACTAATTATCAATTCCCTAAAACCACTTAAACACCATAACTAAAGATGAATGCCAGAAAACCACTCAAACACCCTAGTAACTAACAATCAAAGCCCTAAAACCACCCAAACACCCTAGAAACTAATGATCAATGCCCTAAAACCAATTAAACACCCTAGTAACTAACTATTAATGCCCTAAAACCACTCAAACACCCTAGTAACTAACGATAAATGCCAGAAAACCACTTAAACACCCAAGTAACTAACGATGAGTGCCCTAGTAACTAATTATCAATTCCCTAAAACCACTTAAACAGTATAGTTGCAAACGATCAATGCCCTAAAACCACTCAAACACCATAGTAACTAAAGATAAATGCCAGAAAACCACTCAAACATCCTAGTAACTAACGATCAATGCCCTAAAACCACTCAAACACCCTAGTAACTAACAATCAATGCTCTAAAACCACTCAAACACCATAGTAGCTAACGATCAATGCCCCAAAACCTCTCAAACACCCTAGTAAATAACAATCAATGCCCTAAAATCACTCAAACACTCTAGTAATAATGATCAATGCCATAAAACCACTCACACACCCTAGTAACTAACGATAAATGCCAGAAAACCACTCAAACACTCTAGTAACTAATGACCAATGCCATAAAAATACACAACACCCTTGTAAATAACCATCAATGCCCTAAAATCACTCAAACACCCTAGTAACTACTGATCAATGCCATAAAACCACTCAAACATGCTAGTAACTAATGATCAATGCCTTAAAACCACTCAAACACCCTAGTAACTAATGATAAATGCATTAAAAGCACTCAAACACCCTAGTAACTAATAATAAATTCCCTAAAAGCACTCAAACAGACTAGTAACTATTGATCAATGCCCTAAAACCACTCAAACACCCTGGTAACTAACGATCAAAGCCCTAAAACCACCCAAACACCCTAGTAACTAATGATTAATGCCCTAAAACCACTCAAACACCCTAGTAACTAATGATAAATGCTCTAAAAGCACTCAAGCACACTAGTGACTAATGATAAATGATCTAAAAGCACTCAAGCACACTAGTGACTAATGATAAATGATCTAAAAGCACTCAAACACACTAGTGACTAATGATCAATGCCCTAAAATCACTTAAACACCCTAGTAACTAATGATAAATGCTCTAAAAGCACTCAAACACACTAGTGACTAATGATCAATGCCCTAAAATCACTTAAACACCCTAGTAACTAATGATAAATGCCCTAAAATCACTCAAACACCCTAGTAGCTAATGATCAATGCCCTTAAACCACTCAAACACTCTAGTAACTAACAACCAATGTCATAAAAAACACAACACCTTAGTAAATAACCATCAATGCCATAAAACCACACAAACACTCTAGTAACTAATGATAAATGCCCTAAAACCACTCAAACACCCTAGTAACTAATGATAAATGCCCTAAAATCACTCAAACACACTAGTGACTAATGATTAATGCCCTAAAATCACTCAAACACCCTAGTAACTAGTGATCAATGCCCTAAAATCACTCAAACACCCTAGCTAATGATAAATGTCCTAAAACCACTTAGCAGCTAAGGATCAATGCCCCAAAACCACTCAAACACCCTATAGTAACTAATGACCAATGCCATAAAAAAAAACACAACACCCTAGTAAATAACAATCAATGCCCTAAAATCACTCGAACACAACTAATGATCAATGCCCTAAAACCCCTCAAACACCCTAATAACTACTAATCAATGCCCTAAAACCACTCAAACACCCTAATAACTACTAATCAATGCCCTAAAAACACTCAAACACCCTAATAACTAACAATCAATGCCATAAATCTCCTCAAAAACCCTAGTAACTAATGATCATTGCCCTAAAACCACTTTCAGTACAATTTTCCAGTACTGGGTGGCGTCTGGAAGGGCATCCGCTGTGTAAAACATATGCTGGATAAGTTGGCATTTTTTATTCCACTGTGGCGACTCCTGATAAATAAAGGGACTAAGTCAAAGGAAAATTAATCAGACATAGTAAAGTTTAGGTTGTGAATCTTGTAAAACTTTTGAAACTGCAGTTATTTGAACCAGGCATCAGTCTGACCTGCTCCAGATCCTCCTCGGTTTGTTTCCTGCCATTCGATTGGTTCCTTGGAGGAAGCAGGAAGAGTTCGGCAGCGGTCGGGATGCCAGAAAAAACGGCCACCAGCAGCTGCTCCTCCGGGACGTCAGCAACCTGGATGCAAAATGCCAATAATTACATACGGCTCAATGATTTACACTTCACCGTCTCCCAGCATTTATGAGGTTTACATTCACTTTAAACGAGGCTGATGGCTTCCAGTAAATCATGTTTGATTTATAACCCGAATGAATCTCCAGCCCAGACGCAAACGTGCAAGGTCAGTAAAGTCCAAACCTCTGTATATTGTTCTCCTTTTCAACAGTGTTTCCAGTAAGTTACCACAAAAATACAATAAAATGTCTAACAGTGTATTGAGTTGCATTTGCAGCCATCATTTCTGCACAATTCTTAACAGCTAATTTGCAAACCCTGGCAATGAGTGGATACACACACACACTGAATTCCTAGCAAAAAAAAAACCTCAATCAATATCTCTGTCAGGAAGCCACTACAAAATGTAAAGGCTGCCGTCAAGCCAATACAAAAAATTAAATAATCCCACCATGTGATACTCACTAAAAGCCATTTCCCTCATAAAGAGGAAATCATCCAACCTCAGGTAAATAATAGTTGTTTCATCTGGTACCTCTGCGTGCAAAGGGCTCAGGGCTCAACCTGTAATAAGACAATAGCTCCAGAACAGACAGACGGCCTAAGCATAATTTACAATGAGCTATGTGACCAGAGCCGAAGCGGTCTTACAAAATCGATACTCCGAGTCTAAGTTTGTCCTGCAATATCGGAGAAAGAAAAAGCCCTGGGGCTCATTGAAGGATTCGGGCCTATATGGGCGACTTGCTGCTGATATTCCTAATGATTAATGTGCATCTCCAACCTTTACTTCACCAGATTAAACACACACACACTCCTGCTGGTTGAATTAAAGTCCAAGAAGGCAATTAAGACAGAAAAAAGCGAGACGTAACGTTGCGGTGCTCTTAATTACACCCTGCTAATAGCTTAAGTGTCGTTGTTGTAATTAAACGGCTTAATGTCAAAACATTTCCTTTCGCAGAACTGCAGAATAACAATAAAAAGGCACAGATGCAATAATACATTATTGCCGAGTTGTTAAAGAGATGTTGTTTAGACATCTGTTGTTTTGCTTTCTGTCATTGTAGTTCATCTTTGTCTGTTTAAGTCAATTCCTGCTTGGCTGTGTGTTATATCGACTTGAAATGAAAATGAATTTAATGCAACACTTCTGTTTGTTCACAACTTGATCTGATATATACAGTTGAAGTCAACATTATTAGCCCTCCTGTGAACTCATATAATTACCAAATGATGTTTAACAGAGCAAGGGATTCACAATATTTCCTATAATATTTTTTCTTCTGTAAAAAGAATTTCTTTTTTGCTTTATTTTGGCTAGAATGAAAACAGTTAAAAAATTTTTTAAACTATTTTAAGGTCAATATTATTAGCCTCCTTAAGCAATATCAAAGACTATAGAATACACAAGATGTATCACTTGTATAGATTTTAATGGGGAAAGTGTAACAGTCAATATGGCGAATAAAGCACCGCCTACTAGAGGAGTCAATCATCGTCCGCTATAGACTTAGGTTTCTCCGGAGAACCAGACATGTGCATTTACGACCGTTTGTTGGTCAACGAATGCACTGGAATCTCAGCGAATACTTGCTGCACAGACATAAGAAATATATCCACATAAAGCTTGAAATCTGTGCTTTTAAATGAACCAACTACACTTGAAAACAAAAGTTTTTTGGTTTTGTAATCTGTATGAAAAGAACGTGAGGTACAGTCCGTCCTGTCAAACGCACATCACATGACAGAAACTACTCAAATGTACACAAACTTGTAAACAAAGAGTCGCTGTTATTCCTGGAGGAGATTCACCATCAAAACCAAGTTGTGGATTACTTCAGAAGAGCAGCGTGATCTGACGAAACATTATTTAGAGGATGATGTGCTGCGTCCCAATTTGCATACTATCCGTCCTAATTAGTATTCAAAAATAGAATTAGTATGTCCCAAACCATAGTATGTTGAAAAAAGTATGCCAAATGTTCCCGCATGGTTTACTATTGCTGGTAAAAACTCGAAGTGTAGAAGTGTCCATACTCTGATATTGCCCACAGTACATTGAGCGTTGGACGTGAATTTGATTAGAACTACAAAGTTGTGTAAAAAGTGTAAATAAACTACAAACATGGCAGACGGCTGCACAGTGGGTAGCACGTTCCCCTCACCACAAGAAGGTTACTGGTTCGAGTCCTGGCTGGGTAAGTTGGCGTTTCTGTGTGGAGTTTGCATGTTCTCCTCGTGTTGGCATGAGTTTCCTCCAGGTGCTCCGGTTTTCCCGCCAAACAACAATCAATACCCTAAAACCACTCAAACACTCTAGTAACTAACGATCAATGCCCTAAAAGCACTCAAACACACTAATGATCAATGCCCTAAAAGCACTCAAACACCATAGTAACTAACGATCAATGCCCTAAAAGCACTCAAACACCTGAGTAACTAATGATCAATGCCCTAAAAGCACTCGAACATCCTAGTAACTAACAATCAATGCCCTAAGAGCACTCAAACACCTGAGTAACTAATGATCAATGCCCTAAAAGCACTCGAACATCCTAGTAACTAACAATCAATGCCCTAAGAGCACTCAAACACCTGAGTAACTAATGATCAATGCCCTAAAAGCACTCGAACATCCTAGTAACTAACAATCAATGCCCTAAGAGCACTCAAACACTCTAGTGACTAACAAGCAATGCCCTAAAAGCACTCAAACACCCTAGTAACTAACAAGCAATGCCCTAAAAGCACTCAAACACCCTAACTAACAATCAATGCCCTAAAACCACTCAAACACCCCAGTAACTAATGATCAATGCACTCAAACACCCTAGTGACTAACAAGCAATGCCCTAAAAGCACTCAAACACCCTAGTAACTAACAATCAATGCCCTAAAACCACTCAAACACCCAAGTAACTAATGATCAATGCCCTAAAAGCACTCAAACACCCTAGTAACTAACGATCAATGCCCTAAGAGCACTCAAACACCCTGGTGACTAACAATCAATGCCCTAAAAGCACTCAAACACCCTAACTAACAATCAATGCCCTAAAACCACTCAAACACCTGAGTAAGTAATGATCAATGCACTCAAACACCCTAGTAACTAACAATCAATGCCCTAAAAGCACTCAAACACCCTAGTAACTAACAAGCAATGCCCTAAAAGCACTCAAACACCCTAACTAACAATCAATGCCCTAAAACCACTCAAACACCCAAGTAACTAATGATCAATGCACTCAAACACCCTAGTGACTAACAATCAATGCCCTAAAACCACTCAAACACCCAAGTAACTAATGATCAATGCACTCAAACACCCTAGTGACTAACAAGCAATGCCCTAAAAGCACTCAAACACCCTAGTAACTAACGATCAATGCCCTAAAAGCACTCAAACACCCAAGTAAGTAATGATCAATGCCATAAAACAACTCAAACACCCTAGTAACTAACGATCAATGCCCTAAAAGCACTCAAACACCCGAGTAACTAATGAGCAATGCCCTAAAAGCACTCAAACACCCTAGTAACTAACAATCAATGCCCTAAAACCACTCAAACACCCTAGTAACTAACAAGCAATGCCCTAAAAGCACTCAAACACCCTAACTAACAATCAATGCCCTAAAACCACTCAAACACCCAAGTAACTAATGATCAATGCACTCAAACACCCTAGTGACTAACAATCAATGCCCTAAAACCACTCAAACACCCAAGTAACTAATGATCAATGCACTCAAACACCCTAGTGACTAACAAGCAATGCCCTAAAAGCACTCAAACACCCTAGTAACTAACGATCAATGCCCTAAAAGCACTCAAACACCCAAGTAAGTAATGATCAATGCCATAAAACAACTCAAACACCCTAGTAACTAACGATCAATGCCCTAAAAGCACTCAAACACCCGAGTAACTAATGAGCAATGCCCTAAAAGCACTCAAACACCCTAGTAACTAACAATCAATGCCCTAAAACCACTCAAACACCCTAGTAACTAACGATCAATGCCCTAAAAGCACTCAAACACCCTAGTAACTAACAATCAATGCCCTAAAACCACTTAAACACCCTAGTAACTAACGATCAATGCCCTAAAAGCACTCAAACACCCTAGTAACTAACGATCAATGCCCTAAGAGCACTCAAACACCCTAACTAACAATCAATGCCCTAAAACCACTCAAACACCCGAGTAAGTAATGATCAATGCACTCAAACACCCTAGTAACTAACGATCAATGCCCTAAAAGCACTCAAACACCCTAGTAACTAACAATCAATGCCCTAAAACCACTTAAACACCCTAGTAACTAACGATCAATGCCCTAAAAGCACTCAAACACCCTAGTAACTAACGATCAATGCCCTAAGAGCACTCAAACACCCTAACTAACAATCAATGCCCTAAAACCACTCAAACACCCGAGTAAGTAATGATCAATGCACTCAAACACCCTAGTAATTAACGATCAATGCCCTAAAAGCACTCAAACACCCTAGTAACTAACGATCAATGCCCTAAAAGCACTCAAACACCCTAACTAACAATCAATGCCCTAAAACCACTCAAACACCCAAGTAACTAATGATCAATGCACTCAAACACCCATGTAACTAATGACCAATGCCCTAAAACCACTTAAACACCCTAGTAACTAACGATCAATGCCCTAAAAGCACTCAAACACCCTAGTAACTAACGATCAATGCCCTAAGAGCACTCAAACACCCTAACTAACAATCAATGCCCTAAAACCACTCAAACACCCGAGTAAGTAATGATCAATGCACTCAAACACCCTAGTAATTAACGATCAATGCCCTAAAAGCACTCAAACACCCTAGTAACTAACGATCAATGCCCTAAAAGCACTCAAACACCCTAACTAACAATCAATGCCCTAAAACCACTCAAACACCCAAGTAACTAATGACCAATGCCCTAAAACCACTTAAACACCCTAGTAACTAACGATCAATGCCCTAAAAGCACTCAAACACCCTAGTAACTAACAAGCAATGCCCTAAAAGCACTCAAACACCCTAACTAACAATCAATGCCCTAAAACCACTCAAACACCCTAGTAACTAACAATCAATGCCCTAAAACCACTCAAACACCCTAGTAACTAACAATCAATGCCCTAAAACCACTTAAACACCCTAGTAACTAACGATCAATGCCCTAAAAGCACTCAAACACCCTAGTAACTAACGATCAATGCCCTAAGAGCACTCAAACACCCTAACTAACAATCAATGCCCTAAAACCACTCAAACACCCGAGTAAGTAATGATCAATGCACTCAAACACCCTAGTAATTAACGATCAATGCCCTAAAAGCACTCAAACACCCTAACTAACAATCAATGCCCTAAAACCACTCAAACACCCGAGTAAGTAATGATCAATGCACTCAAACACCCTAGTAATTAACGATCAATGCCCTAAAAGCACTCAAACACCCTAACTAACAATCAATGCCCTAAAACCACTCAAACACCCAAGTAACTAATGATCAATGCACTCAAACACCCATGTAACTAATGACCAATGCCCTAAAACCACTTAAACACCCTAGTAACTAACGATCAATGCCCTAAAAGCACTCAAACACCCTAGTAACTAACGATCAATGCCCTAAGAGCACTCAAACACCCTAACTAACAATCAATGCCCTAAAACCACTCAAACACCCGAGTAAGTAATGATCAATGCACTCAAACACCCTAGTAATTAACGATCAATGCCCTAAAAGCACTCAAACACCCTAGTAACTAACGATCAATGCCCTAAAAGCACTCAAACACCCTAACTAACAATCAATGCCCTAAAACCACTCAAACACCCAAGTAACTAATGATCAATGCACTCAAACACCCATGTAACTAATGACCAATGCCCTAAAACCACTTAAACACCCTAGTAACTAACGATCAATGCCCTAAAAGCACTCAAACACCCTAGTAACTAACAAGCAATGCCCTAAAAGCACTCAAACACCCTAACTAACAATCAATGCCCTAAAACCACTCAAACACCCTAGTAACTAACAATCAATGCCCTAAAACCACTCAAACACCCGAGTAACTAATGATCAATGCACTCAAACACCCTAGTAACTAACAATCAATGCCCTAAAAGCACTCAAACACCGTAGTAACTAGCGATCAAGGCCGTAAAAGCACTCAAACATCCTCACTAACAAGTAATGCCGTAAAACCACTCAAACACCCTAGTAACTAATGATCAATGCCCTAAAACCACTCAAACACCCTAGTAACTAATGATCAATGCCCTAAAAGCACTCAAACACCCTAGTAACTAACAATCAATGGCCTAAAAGCACTCAAACACCCTAGTAACTTACAGTCAATGGCCTAAAAGCACTCAAACACCCTAGTAACTAACAATCAATGGCCTAAAAGCACTCAAACACCCTAATTAATTATTACAACTATTATGTGTCTAAATATGTCAAAAAAAATATTTCCATTAAATTTATATTAAGGAAAAAAATATACAGGGGGCAAATAATTATATATATATTGTTGTCATCTTTACAGGGAATATCTATTGTGCATTGCAAGTCAAATCGTCTGAAAGTTGTGCAGTTTATGGAAAGTTATTATAAAGGGACACATTTTGCACAGCATGGGTTGGCTTTTTTTTTTTTTGCCGTGCAGAAGTGTGGTGTGCTCATGCTGAAAGTTCATATTAGGTAAATATGTCTGGATGTGGTGCAAATGGAAATGCCGTACTTCCTGTAACAGGAATATACGTTCACCTCTGTGAAGATGAAAGTGTCTTCGTGCTGCTGGAGGAACCGCTCATACATCAGCACCACATATATACATTCATGTTCATAAGTTCAGGGTTGGTGAGATTTAATTTGTACATTTTAGAGATGTTTCTTACAATATGTTCAGCAAGGCTAAATTTATTTAAAAAGGCAAAACAATCATTTTAAATAAGGCATTTAAAATAATTGTTTTACCTTTTTTTTTTTTTTAATTTGTCTTAAATGTGTCAAATTTTTGCTTTCAATTTTTTTGTGTGATATTAGCTTTCATAAAAAATAATAATATCATGATTTTTTGCTCAAAAATATTTATTATTATTATTATTATTATTATTATTATTATTATTCATTCATTTTCTTTTTGGCTAAGTCCTTTTATTCATCTGGGGTCACCACAGCGAATGAACCGCTAACTTATCCAGCATATGGATAAGTTGTCTTTGGACTGTGGGGGAAACCGGAGCACCCGGAGGAAACCCACGCGAGCACGGGGAGAACATGCAAACTCCACACAGAAATGCCAACTGACCCAGCCGATCAGCGACCTTCTTGCTGTGAGGCGATTGTGCTACTCACAGTGCCACCGTGATGCCCACATTACCATTAGTATTATTATTATTATTATTATTATTATTATTATTATTATTATTATCAATATTATTGTTATTAGTAGTAGTAGTAGTAGTAGTAGTATTGTTTTTTTTGTTTTTATTAAAATTGTTATGGCAGTCTATAATTTGTATGTAATAATGTATATTTTGTTTAAAAGAAAGTGTATTTATTTAAAATGGGTTATTAAGCATAACAATAATGCAAAAACACCCAAAAAATGTTTTATCAAATATATCTCAATCTTAAAATATCCTGACACAATGAGTAAATAATGAGTAAATAAAACATAAATAAACAAATAATTAACAAAGTTTTTTTATGATAAAAATAAAACATAAACATAAATAAACAAATAAAACTTAAATTAACACACAAACAAACCAATAAAATAAAATAATACATCAAAAATAATCAACAAGGCAAGTTTTTCACCAAGGCAACTGTCAGTGCTGAAATACAATTGTTTATACTTGCAGTGGGCAGGTTGTAGAGACCAAAACAAAACAGACATTCCGACATGAAACACACATGATAATGATTTTAGCATTGTTTTTCAGATAAACAAGTATGTTCACTTAGCATGTTGCTTAAATATCTGCAAACATATTGTTGTATTTTTATGCTTAAAGTACAAATGAATTCAAAACTAACCATATTGATTTTATTAGCTCACATTGCTAGTGTTGTGCTGAACAATTAATCTGTGCAGGTCATTAAGAAAAAAAACTAGTTTGCACTTAAAATCTAAAAATGCACAACCTGTTTCTTTTCAGTTACAGTAAATTATCAGATTACGTCTGTCTGAGGTAGTGGGTGTGGCTAACATTCTTAACTACGCCCCCTCCAAATGACAGTTTGACAACAAACAGAAATGGTGAGGAGGAGGAGTCTGTTAGGTTGTAATAACTCGCGTCTCCAGTAAGCACTTATCCACAAACTACTTACTTTTTAACATGTCTAATACCCCCCTCTGACTTAAATAAATAATCCAATATATACTTTTATTCAGTTAGAACAGTAGCGTTTACTCTGAGATCAAATTTGAAAAGTGGGGAATCGATAATACTGCGCATGCGTGATTCAGTGAACCAAACACAAACAGTACATGACAGCCTGCTGTGACTAAACTAAACTTGAACAGCACCGTGGGTAAACCGAGGGCTTAAATGAGAGGATCTGGTGAAAAAACGTAAGTTTATTTCATAACAGAAAATCGTAATGGAATTTAAATAAGTGAATCATGCTTCAGTTGGGTTGCAAAACTTTACTGTAAGACATTTTTCAGGTCATTGTGATGTTTTAACTGACTGAAATTACTATTGCTGACTACATAATTTTGGTATGTTGAGTCCTAACATCTGCGTTAAATATCCGAACTTCCCAGCACTACTGTGTATCTAACCTCAGAAGCAGCCTTGCACACATATTGGACTTAAGGCTGCTATCTTGTGTTGTATTTGAATTTGAGGATGGGCAGATAGTAGTGGTAGATGTTTTTAATATACAATATTTATTGTTGAATTTGAGTCTTGCACCTAACAAATATCCTTATTTAGAAAAAAAAAAACTAAAACTAATACTGAAACTAATAAAAACTAAACTAAAACTTAATAATTTCAAAATATAGAAACTAATAAAAACGAGTAAATCTGCCTCTAAAAACTAATTAAAGGTGCAGTATGTAAGTTTGACACCCAGTGGTTGAACTAGGTATTGCACTCCTAGATCAAAATAAACGCACGTGTGGGATGGCAGATTGAGTACAGGAGCGAGTGATTTAAACCGTGTTCTAAATTAAAGCAACGACACGCGATAGAAGGAACAGTTTCCATATTAAAAGGAGTTTTAGTTCTAACCATCACCTCGAATTGATATATTAGAAACGGCTTCTATTTCTCACAGCTGAACATGTGAAACCTATAACAGTGCACCTCAGGTAAGCCTCGTGTGTTTTATTCAGTGCTAAATGCTAACATTGTGAGTTTGAATGGATTCTAAACCTTACCGTTTCGTGAGTGAGTGCATGTTCTGTACTTCTGAAAGGCTGTATTTAAATTTCTGTCGTGTTTTGTCTGGTGCAAACAGCCAAACTGCTGTTTGCGTGTTGTTAGGACACGAGATTACAATGTAATCTGCTCACCTAATGTTTACGTTCGCAATATTTATATCATTTGCTAATTAATAACCTCATGTTACAATGTAATCTGCTCACCTAATGTTTACGTTCGCAATTTTTATTTCATTTGCTAATTAATAACCTCATGTGGAACTGAATCTGTCTCATTTCGACGTCTGATACTGTCCATTTCGGTCACGGACGCATGCTTTCAGAGCCTTTCTGAATGAATAAATGAATGAAATACGCTGTTTTCCAACAAGGCAACCCGGAGTGCTGAAATATAATTGGCTAAACTGGCATTATGCAGGTTAACTTTACCTAAACAAAGACATCGTTCCGGCACGGACAAACCATTTTCAAAGCAGAATATCTGACTTCAGCATTGTTTTTCAGTTAAACAAGTATGTTCACTTGGGATGTTTCTTAAATATCTGCAAACATATTATGGTATTTTTATGCTTTAGAAGAGTCAAAAACTTACATACAGCACCTTTAAAACTAACTGAATTTGAAAACAAAAAGTCAAAGCGAAATAGAAACTAAAACTAATGAAAAATTCGAAACTATTATAACCTTGGTCACAATATAAAAATAAACAAAACAATCACAGCTTCTGGTTCATGCAGACTTAAACCTCTTAGGGCTTGAGTGTCCACATATGTGGACAGCACATTTTAGCTCCTAGGTGGCTATTTAAAATACTTTGAATGTTTTATATTTTGTTACAGACATACAGTGTCATCCTACAACTGTTTTGCAGCATATATGCAATGTCCCAAACACTATTTTTAACTGTCCAAAATGGGAAAAAAAATGTTGTTTTTACTCTCTGATAGTCAAAGCAAGTTCAAATAAAAATTGATGTTATATATCCATAAAAAACATTCAGGAATAAGTGTTTTATGTAAATTCGGACCACGAGTCCACATATATGGACATCCTTTTTCTCTAAAAGTACATCATATCAAAAGATGATACTTAGATTTTTATTCTAATTACAGTAGGTTCGAATAAGCCCAAATAGCAAAGAGAAATAAAAAATGCATGTAAAAAAAACACCTTGGGCCTTAAGAGGTTATGAAGAGTCACTAAAAACTTACATACAGCACCTTTAACCCCTGCTACTCTCCTCATCTCCTCAGGCTGTTAGACAGCTATCGGCTGCTGCACCAGAACACACAACCATCACCTGCCCATCGCCTCAAACAGCCTTCTCAAACAGGCCTTGACTTTGATTATGTCTGAGTCTCTCTCGCTCTCTTTTTAATACGCTGAGCTGTTTATCAGCGGCCGTATGGATGAAGTGTATCTGCTTCCTCTAGGGCTCTACGGGATGCGCTTTAAATGCAGCAGGATAAATGAAAGGACGGCTGAGAGAGAGTCTCTTTACCATGAGGGCTCAATATTAAGCCATTAGACTTTGAACTTGATGTTGAAACAATGGTGGGGGGAAAGAAGTTGAGGACGGTTTTACTTGTGGAGAACTCTGGGTAAAGCCAGGAAAGGCAGACTGGCAGATAATGAGTGAGAAAAGGAGGGAGCGCATGTTGAAGACGAGCAGATCTGAGATCAGTCGCCTCTTTGTGCCGAGCGATCCTGACCTTGTTCTCTACACTCTGGAGTTCAGGTTTAATTGTGATATTTAGGGAGGATTTTTTTGTGGGTGCATGTCTGAAATAGAAAGAGAATTTAAATAGCGAGAGATGGTGAGAACAGTTTTCCTAACGAAACGGGGGAAAAAATCACTTTAAACAAGCCTAAGCTGGTTGATCTAACAGGTTTAGTTGATCTCTCTGATTTAACCACCCCACTAAAACATCCGCTAAAAACATCTCTATCTCTAAAGCAAGTCTAGCAGACCAGGATTTTCATGCATTATGCATTTTTTTTTAATAATAAAATAAAAAAATAATTAATTAATAAAAAAATGTAATTAAATAAATTAAAACATTACATAAAATAAATAGTTAGTTAATTAATTAAAATAAAATAAAATAAATAAATAAAATAACTAATTAGTTAAAATAATAATAATAATAATAATAATAAAGTAAAATAAAATAATTAGTTAATTAATTAATAAAAAATTTCAAATAAATTAATAAATTGAAACAATTAGTCAATTAATTAAAATAAAATAAATTAAATAACTAATTAATTAAAACTTTTATAAGATAAAATAATAAGTTAATTAATTAAAAAATAAAACAAAATAAATTAAACAACTAAATAAAATAATTAGTTAATTAACTAAAATAAAATAAACTAATTAATTAAAAAATTAAAAGTAAAATAAAATAATTCGTTTATTAATTAATTAACAAAAAAATTATTCTCTGTAAATAAATTTAAAAATTAAATTAAATAATTAGTTAATTAAGTAAATTAAATAAAATGAATGGATAAATTAACTAATTCATAAAAAAATACAATAAAATAAAAAAAATTAATAAAATAAATTAATAAAATGATAGTGTGAGCGAAACAGAAGTTGCTAAGGACTTTTATTGCAGCATGATGATGTATTTCCACCTGAAATGGAAAATTGAGTAGGGGGCGGAGTTTTCTTTTGTGTGCTCCTCCTCTCATCTTTAACTCACAGCAAAATAGTAGTTGGAGGGGCGTGGTTAAACAAATCTTGCCCAAGCTGTCAAACTGATACTGTCAGAAAAAAACTGAAGCTTTATCCAATAATAATAATAATAATAATAATAATAATAATAATAATAATAATAATAATAATAATAATAATAATAAACAAAAATACCAATAAGTTAAGAAAACACAATTTTAATTTTTTTAAAAAGCTTTAATAGTCAATATAAAAAAATATAATAAATAAATAAATAAATAAATAAATAAATAAATAAATATAGCATGATGAAGTATTTCCAAATGAAATAAAATATTGAGTAGGGGCGGGGTTTTCTTTTTTTGAGCTCCTCCTCTCATCTTTCACTCGCAACAAAACAGTAGTTGGAGGGGTGTGGCTAAACATATCTTGCCTATGCCATCAAACTGACATCATCAGAAAAAACCTGCCCTTCCAGAGAGGGAGCGAATGCTCCAAATATGATTAAAGATTACCAAAACAAACAGTGTTATTTCAGTGGATTCACTTGCACAAATTAATTGTCCACCTTAAGACTAACAATATGTGCTAGTAAAAATAAACATTAAAATGTTGACGTCATGCCCACTTTAAATGCTAAAACAGCTTGCCATACAAACACACACACACACACTAGGGGTGATCAAAATGACAGGCCTTTTACAACAACACCAAACACCTCCCTGGAAGACTGATGAACTTACTCACGCTGGGTGAACTTTACCGCCTAGCGATTCACAAGAAACATTATGCAAATCAGTTAACGCCAGCTCATGGGTCAGTTTTGAGTGTTAGGTCAGTATTTGATACACTGAATGAGCTAATATGAGAGATTATAACTGCTGCTGTCATCATTAGGGTAAATACACACAAAAGATGCAGTTAAATTCAGGCAGCTTTCTGCAGGCGCTAATATCGTGATGCTAATTGCACCAGGAAAATAGGCACTGAGTTTTGATATCTATAATAAGCCTAATTTGCATATAAAGAAAGTGTTTTTGTGCTGAATTGCAAGACAATGGCTTCATTGAAATGCAGGCGCGATGATATTGCAGCACATTTAGTGCCTGATTAAATAGATTATATAATAAGATTACCTTTTTTATGAAATATGATGGAAATGATGCAACTGTTGAGTGAATTTGTGATGAAAATACTGCAACTCCAAATTAATTTTCTTTATCAGTATTTCTTGACTTGTTTACCACTGGATGTGTTTAAATATGAATATCACTTTTTTTTCTTGTTTAAAGCATACATCAAAGAAAACATATTCCAGGGTAAATTGATCTTGTTTCTGAGCTGTTTGCGGTTCCCTGATGTGATAGAAGCTTTAATTGAAATGGTATTAAAAATATACAGATATATCTTAATCAGTATTTCTTGTTGTGTTTACTAGTGAACTTAATATATGCCATAATTTCTTATTAGTTGTAAGCATACATCAATGAAAACACGGACAAAATCTATTTGCCAATGAGGAAAGCAATAAGATTTTAATTAAAACGATCTTGCTAAGCCAAATGTTGCAACTGAAGCTGTATCTAATAATATTAATAATAATAATAATAATAATAATAATAATAATAATAATATTTAACAAAAATACTTAAGTAAGTAAAGCATAAGTAAAGATAATTTTTAATAAAATATGTTGGTAGGGCAACGTCTTTCTCTGATATAATGGAAGCTTTACTATTCAATATTTAATAAATAGTAATGTAATATGTTAACAGAGACATCATAATGTTGTAAGATGCCTTCTAGAAAATGAAAATACCTGAATTTATGAGACTAAATATTTATTCATAAATAACTGATATTACAGACAAAAGTTGCCATAGTGGTAGTACAATAAAATAAATGACCAATTGATCTAAATATAGATTAATATCTAAATATATATAAAAAAATTCTGACTTTTTACTTTCCTTAAATTAAAATTTCAGGTTATTTTCTGTAATTTAACGTCTGTTATTTTACGGTAAATCTCTGTAATTTAACTCCCGTTATTTAACTTTTTTTTTTTTCGGCACCCCAGCTTTTTTACAGTGTAAATTATATATATCTGTAAATTAACGTCCATTATTTTACAGCAAATTTATGTAATTTAACGCCCGTTATTGTTGCCAGAAAAAAAAACGTAAAATTACGGATTTTTTTACATTGCATATATATATATACTGCATATATATTGCATATATATGTATACACACACACAGTTGAAGTCAGAATTATTAGCCCCCCTTTGAATTTTTGTTTCTTTTTTAAATATTTAATTATTTACTTAATTTATGATGTTTAACAGAGCAAGGAAATTTTCACACTATGTCTGATAATGTTTTTTTCTTCTGGAAAAAGTCTTATTTGTTTTATTTCAGCTAAAATAAAAGCAGTTTTTAAATTTTTTAAAAAAATTTTTGGGTCAAAATTATTAGCCCCTTTAAGCTATATTTTTTTTCGATAGTCTACAGAACAAACCATCATCATACAATAACTTGCCTAATTACCCTAACCTGCCTATTTAACCTAATTAACCTAATTAAGCCTTTAAATGTCACTTTAAGCTGTATAGAAGTGTCTTGAAAAATATCTAGTCAAATATTATTTACTGTCATCATGGCAAAGATAAAATAAATCAGTTATTAGAAATGAGTTATTAAAACTATTATGTTTAGAAATGTGTTGAAAAAATCTTCTCTACATTAAACAGAAATTGGGGAAAAAAATAATCAGTGGTGCTAATAATTCAGGGGGGCTAATAATTCTGACTTCATATATATATATATATATATATATATATATATATATATATATATATATATATATATATATATATATATATATATATATATATATATATATATATATATATATATATATATATTATAGGTGGGCATAGATTAATTTTTTTAATCTAGATTAATCTAGATTAAAATGGCTCATTTGAATTCTGCCGAAGGCATTCAGAATATGTGTGCTACCCAAATAATAAGTCTTTGAGAACGGGTTTCTCAAGCCAGGTGACGCATTAGACCAGGGGCTCATCTCCTGTTTCCAAAATGCATCACAAACTGCTTGAGAAACTGTTCTACTATGATAATTGGTGATGAAAACAAAATGATGTTCAATAAGATGTACTTGTGTTTACTGACTGTTTATTCAGTTAAACATGAATGTTGAACTGTAGGCCTACATAAGCTCCAAACAGTGATTTCATACTTGCTTTTGATGTACACACATACAGAAAATGCTGCTTCGCAAAGGCAAGTTCACAGAGCCCTGACAGTGTGTCAAACATTGAGTATGTTTACATGGGCAACAATACTTTAATACGATTTTAATATGATTAAAACAATACTCTGATTAAGAGTCTACCATGTAAACAGCGATTTTTGATTACTTAATGTCATAACTGAACTAAACAGAAATGGAATTGAGACGTGGAGAATGCAGATATTAGTGGCAATACTGACAAACTATTACCGTTATGTAGGACTTTTCGCCATATTTTCCGACAAGATCCACACAGGCGGCTGTCAGTAAAGGACCGCACACACACACAGACACACACACACAAACACACACACACATCGCGAAATGCAGAAGTTTTTTTTCTTCTCATTTGGCGTGCGTTATCAAGTTCCATAACACTCTCACCTGTCCTTGCTCATTTATTTGCGTCTAATACCCCAGTTTGTCACGAAGGCATGAATTAAATGTTGGTGAGTTAAAGTGAAACTGCTCAACGGCAGTTAGAGTCAGACATCCTGCTGATTTGATTCAGAAGGGCACTTCTTTCCCAGACAGCTCACCTGTCAGGTATACATCCGCGCTAAACTATCAAGGTGAAAGTCATCATAGCTTGCGTAGAAAAGACCCAGCTTTCACCCAACTTTGAGAATAGATTAACGGCGATATTTTTTTTATCGCGTGATAAAAGTCTCGCGTTAACGCAGCACGTTAACGCCGATAATGGCCCACCACTAATATATATATATATATATATATATATATATATAGCTTTAAATGTATCTTATTTTAAACATTAATCAAACATTTATCTTATCTTTAAATGAAATATGCAAAATCTTCATTAAATTTTATATTTAAATGTCTATGTACAGTATAACGGTTTATCAAATCAACCTGCCCGAATTGAATTTCCAATTACGACCACTTCATTCCTATTTCTGCTTACCTATCAAACGCACATTCATGCCTTCAATTTCCAGCATTTACATTTATGTCAAGATATTTGTGTATTGCTGTACATCCTGTGTGTATTAAGCGTTTGAACCATTGTCGCATAACTAACCCCCTCTGCACTGGACTTTAGACCTGCTTTCAGCTGGTCAATGGCACGGTCTATTTCAGTTCCTCAAAATAGCCAACAATGTGCCTTAACACACCTCCTTTTCAGACCACCACACCCATGAGCACACAAAGTGGCGCAAATGGATTTGCTATTTAAACAACGTGCGCGAAATGTGAACATTAGGGTTGCGCCGGTCTCAAAAAAAAATTGCAAAACAAATGCGTCAAACACGTCTTGCACCTTATTGCGCCGGCTGTATAATAGGGCCCAATGTGTTTTCAGACAAAAGAACAATACAAACGAAAAGTACAAGATTGAACAAAAAAAATGACAAAGAACAAACCAAAAGACAAGAAGAAGTGCACACTTCTGACGGTGAACCCTGTGAACCACAGAGAACAGAGAAACGATACTGGAAAAGCCTGAAAAAGCTGGCTAGAATAAATCCACACACTCACTTGAAGCACAGCCTTCTTAATTACGCGAGCCACATCCAGTCTCCACTCGGGGATGTCAGGGTTGGCCTCGTCCAGATTTGGAGAGAAAGATAAAAGCAGCGATTTGAAGAATTCTGTCACAGATGGAAGAGAGAAGCAGAGACAGACCCTTAATTCGGGATCTCATAAGATGGCCAACACCTTCTATCTGCCGTGATTTGTTCCAGATGATTTAGTCGAGCCGTAGCAGAGTTATCATTACTGACAGGTATGGAAAGGTTAGCGCTGATCACAAAAAATGATTTACCGTCTATTTGGCAGTTGCCAGAAGGGAGGCATTTTTTATGACTGGCTGGTGGTGTCAAGAGACAATTTCCTGTAATTCGGAACGCTCAGAAACATCCGCTAATATATTCGATCAAGATGAGGGTTATTTATAGATACACAGATATATACATATATATAGTGAATCATTTGCAGCGTTTATCAAATCAGCAGGCATGTGGAGTTCTGTTGTCAACATGATGGTGATGGAAGAGACATTTAGCTGATTACTGGGATAAAATGACAGACTTCATCTTGTTGATTGTAATCCTGTGCCTAGAGTTTCACAGTGTGCATTGTGAACAAATGAAATGAAGTTATATTTGGTAAATTATGTATATTAACTTAATATCCGTTCTACTTTACAGTTTTTGACCAAATCAAATGAAATGATGGATGGGTTAATAGAAGTGGGTATAAATCCACATTTTGAAATGTTTATTTCACTCTTTGGACTATAACTATAGCCTGGTTTACCAGTGGTGTAAAGTACTTGAGTAAATGGACTTCGTTACTTTACTTAAGTATTTTTTTGGCTACTTTATTCTTGTACTGAGTATCAAAAATATAAGCAACTTTTACTCTCTACTTGACTACATTTTTGATTGAATATATGTACTCTTTACTCCACTACATTTAAACGGACGCTTACCGTTACTCATTACATTGTGATTGTGCACGACAAGTCGGCATCTTTATCTACCACGGCTAATTTGTTGGGCGGATGATGCGATATCGCCATCTGCAGGGTGCTGAAGGTACTGTATGCTATTTATGAGCTAAATCATGTGAACGTAATTTAGCAGCTTGCCTAATACCAGGTGTTTAATTAGCGACATGGCTGCAGCCAGTGATGAAGCCGAAGCTTGAATTTATATGTAGTTTACTAAGTTGAAAAATAACACTGCTCCTCTTTGTTTAATTTTAATACAGAGAAAACATCTTAATCAATTGAAAAACTACTCAAAATAAAAATATTGCCCCCCTCTGATACTGAGAGATGAATCACATCTGATACTGAGAGATGAATCACATCTGATACTGAGAGATGAATCACATCAAAGTCAGCTCTGATTTTTTTTACTACGTTTTACTACTTTTTTTTTTTTTTTTTTTTTTTGATAAATTGTTTGTGGCTTTTTTGAATATTTGAGTTTGACTGAGACTTTTTGTTCTATTTTTAAATATATTTTCTTCTGCCATTTTGAAACATTAAGGTGTTAAATTTAATTTATATATTAGGAAAATTAAACCTTTCTTGGTGTTCTTTGAGCCTACATTCAGTATGAGTAAAATACTTAAGTTCTTTTAAAATCGGATACTTTAATACTTTTACTCAAGTCTTATTGGAATTGGTGACTTGTAACTTGTAATGGAGTAATTTTTACAGTAAGGTATCTGTACTTTTACTCAAGTAAGGTTTTCAGGTACTCTTTACACCTCTGTGGTTTACACTGTCAGGTCTTGATGCCCAATTCGATTTGTTGCCTATGTCAGATTTTTTTGCTTGTCTGTTTACACGTTCTTTTAATTGTGACCCACATCCAATTTATGTGTCGCACATGCATAAAGGTGGGTTCTAGCATCTGCACCACACTAGCCACGATGGAAGAAATTGTCTTGTCTTTAGCTCTGCGACATATGCAAAGTTTGTCCAACTTTAAAATGATTTTGAGGCGGAGGCGGAGGAGGAGGGAAAGGGCCATCATCGCAGCTTGCGCCTATGGTTTATACATGGTGTCCTCCACCATTGAGGGGAATTTGTGGGTACGAGAGAGATCTCAGGTCTGGTGGGAGCAAATTGTGGAGACTGACCACTTTCCTTCACCATGTTTCCTCTGTTGTTGCTGTTTACCGCGTCAGCTTCTCCACACGCTCTTCCTTCTACGACATTAAACCGCGTAGAATAATAAGTAATAATAATAATTCCTTACATTTTTATAGCGCTTTTCAAGACACTCAAAGCACTTTACACTATGGGGGGGATCTCCTCATCCACCACCAGGATGATGCAATGGCAGCCATATTGCGCCAGACCACATACCACACACCAGCTGATTGGTGGAGAGAAGACAGTGTGATTATGATATGGGGATGGTTAGAAGGCCATGATGGACAGAGGCCAGTGGGCAGATTTGGCCAGGATGCCGGGGTTAAACCCCTACTCTTTTTCAAAGGACATCCTGGGATTTTTAATGACCACAGAGAGTCAGGACCTCGGTTTAACATCTCATCTGAAAGACAGTGCTCACTGAGCAGTATAGAGTTCCCTTTACTATACTGGGGCATTAGGACCCACACAGATCGCAGGTTGAGCGCCCTCTGTTGGCCTCACTAACACCACTTCCGGCAGCAACCTAGCTTTCCCATGTGGTCTCCCATCCAGGTACTGACCGGGTGCAGTCCTGCTTAGCCTTTTTACATGATAGTCGCATTATCACATATTCGATTTATATCTGATTTATGTCCACAAATGAAGGAGGCCTGAAACCGATCATTGAATATCCGAACACATGCATCTTTTTCATGTTGACACGGTCATAGAACAGATCCGATCTGTGTTACATATGAGCAAAAAATCTGAATTGGGCCACATTTAACTGGCAGTGTTAATAAAGCTAACGACAATTTTTCTAGACTTTTAAATAGGATAGTTTTATAGATTAAATTTAAGGTCAGTGCCAATAGCCTGGTGGTTAAGTGCGTCGGCATATAGCACCATGGTGCTCACGGTGACCTGAGTTCAATTCCTGGCTCAAGGTGCTTTGCCGACCCTTCCCCTCGCTCGACTTCCAACTATTTCCTGTCAATTCTCTGCACTATTCTATGCATTAAAGGTTAAAAACCCCTAACAAATAATTATATATATATATATATAAAAAATTATAATATATTTAAGAATAAAAATCTAGATTTTGTATAGAAGATAAAAGTTATATAACCATTTATGACTAAACCAAATGAATGGGGTATATGCACACAGACTTTTAATTTCAGCCAGCGAGCCTCACCGCTTCTGGTGAACTGTCCTTCCATTATAAAACTGCCACATTTAAGGTCTGATTTCTTTAAAAATCAGTGATCTTCAATGCCTGATAGATATACTATATGAAGTGGGTCTCCGACCGGACAAGAAGCACTGCATTAAATTCCATTTTCCCCTGCCATATCTTTAAAATATGACAATTTATTTTACCCCAGTAATTTCAATGGAGTTTCTGCGCTCGCCTGCTGATTCTGATGGCGCTATAGCGGTTACATGGTCTTTCATCTCATTTTAAGCTTGAACAACTAAATGAATGCTTAAGTCTATTTAAGTTAATGTATTGTAATTACAATGATGTTCAATGTACAATGATTGTAATTACAATTTGATGCTGTCACATTAAGCTTTCACCGGAAGTTTATCATTGGCTGAAAAACACTAGCTGTGCATATAGCCCATTGTATTTAACTTAATTAAATTTACAGATACAACATTTATAAATAAATTCAAATATTTAAGATGGATTTTTTTTTTATACAAATCAGAAATACTTAATTAAACCCGGGAAGGAAATTAGTTTTTTAAACAATTAATATACAAAAAAAGAAATAAATTATTATTTTAATTACAATGGTAGTGGATGCTAATTCTAGCTAGCATTTTCACAGGATATATTCTTAAACTAAAACAATATTTACAATAAAACAACCATTTTTGACAAAAAAAAATGAAAAAAAAAAAAAATTCTGATTGAGCTTTGCAGCTGGAAGGATATCCACTGCGTAAAATATATGCTGGATAAGTTGCCAGTTTATTCCGCTGTGGCAACCTCAGATTAATAAAGGGACTAAGCCGAAAATACAATGAATGAATGAATAAAAATGTTCTGCTTAAGTGAAACTTTAAGTTAAGTAAAGTTTAATGGAAGTGGAAAATTTAGTGGTAGAAGTTACTTGCACAGTAAGTAAGTACTAAATAAATAAATAAATAAATGAGGGAGGTATAAACCTCTTTGTTTATGCAACTTTTTATTATTAAAATATCATAATGTATATTTTATAGAATTTAAAAATAATTGTTTAAGAATGAATGTCCGAGTTTTTAAATGGATGGATGGATGGATGATGGATGGATGAAGGATTGAATGAAGGAACATACTAACAAACAAATGAATGACTGAATGATCAAATGAATGATTGATCGAACAAATGAATGGATGGATGAATGAATGAACTACCAAATGGACAAATGAATGATTGTATGATCAAAAAAAATTATTACATTATCAAATGAATGAATGAATGAATGAACCAACAAACAGACAAATAAATGATCAAAAATGATTGCATTATTAAATAAATGAATGAATGAATGAATGAATGAATGAATGAATGAATGAATGAACCAACAAATGGACAAATGAACAATTGAATGTTAAAAAATGATTGCATTATCAAATAAATGAATGAATGAATGAATGAACCAACAAATGGACAAATGAATGATTGTATGATCAAAAAAAATTATTACATTATCAAATGAATGAATGAATGAATGAACCAACAAACGGACAAATAAATGATCAAAAATGATTGCATTATTAAATAAATGAATGAATGAATGAATGAACCAACAAATGGACAAATGAATGATCGAATGATCAAAAATGATTGCATTATCAAATAAATGAATGAATGAATGAATGAACCAACAAATGGACAAATGAATGATTGAATGAACAAAAAAATGATTGCATTATCAAATGAATGAATGAATGAATTAATGAACAAACCAACAACTGAACAAATGAATGATCAAATGAATGAAAAAAATTAATGAATGAACCAACAAAAGGACAAATGAATGATTGAATGATCAAATGAATGAACCAACAAATGGACAAGTGAATGATTGAATGATCAAATGAATGAATGAATGAACCAACAAATGGACAAGTGAATGATCGAATGATCAAATGAATGGATAAATGAAACAACAAATGGACAATGAATGATCGAATGATCAAATGAATGGATAAATGAACCAACAAATGGACAAGTGAATGATTGAATGATCAAATGAATGAATGAATGAACCAACAAATGCACAAGTGAATGATTGAATGATCAAATGAATGGATAAATGAACCAACAAATGGACAAGTGAATGATTGAATGATCAAATGAATGAATTAATGAATAAATGAATGACCCAACAAACAGACAAATGAATGATTGAATTATCGAATGAATGAATGAACCAACAAACAGACAAATGCATGAATAAATGAATGAATGAATGAATGAATGAATTAATGAATAAATGAATGACCCAACAAACAGACAAATGAATGATTGAATTATCGAATGAATGAATGAACCAACAAACAGACAAATGCATGAATGAATGAATGAATGAATGAATGAATGAATGAATGAATGAATGAATGAATGAACGCTCACCCTGTATTGCAATGGTTCTGCTGTCCTGCAGTATGGAGTCTCCTGATGAGACCTGGACAGTCACAGTGGCCATGCCCTCGCTGCTGAACGTGTGGGAAATACTGCTGTCCAGTGTTACTATCGGCTAACAGCAACAAACACAGCAGAAACAAAACCAAAATCAGTGAAAAAGCAACACAACAGAACATAGAAAACCCTGTCTGTAAGATCCAAGACTTCCTGAAACAAACTTAGCTAAGCGCTAAGAAAACTATAAAAAGAATGTAAATCTGTACATATACTAATTGGATGTCAAATTAACCACAGAGTTATGAACAGGTGACCAAAGATTTCCATAATACACGATGAAATTAGCAAACAAAAGCTAACTAAAATGAATAAGCTAAAAATGAAGAGCACTAACAGCTTCATTGATGTTTCATAGTGAACAAGCATAAACTAAAGAACACATCTTAAACTAAATACCACAAAAAACGACAAGAACAAGAGCTACATTATGAACGGTTCATCGCTCCGCTTCTGTTTATCTTCCACCGTAAAATGTCTCGAAGGCCTTCGCCCAACAAAGCGAGGCAGAAAATCTGTAATTAGGAGCCGGTTGTACCTCAGTGCTGTTCCCCAGCCACCAGAAATAGGTGAGCGTTCTGAAATGAGAAGGCCAGACCACTGCCGTCAGGTTCACCTCCTTATTCTTAATGACCACATATGGAGCCAACAGCTGAATATGCTCCACAGGGCCTGAAAAACACACACACAAACACGCACATAGACATATATAGTAATTGAAGAAACAGCAAACAGGCAAGCGTGTTCAAAATAAATAAATAAATAAATACATTTTTCATTTTTAAGCCAGTGGGTTGAGTAACTAGACGGAGTGCAATAAAACCCAAGCGGAACACAGGGGTCTCGAGATCTGTTTTTAAAAGATTGAGTATTTTTAACTTGGCACAGCATTTTAGAAACGCAACACTCGCAGTGGGATGCTTCAAAAAAAAGGAAAAATACAGCCAAGAAGTTAGTCAGCATGTGTATGGATGAAGCGGAGGTGTTTTAAAGAGGATGGATTCAAACAAGCTAGTTTTCCCGGAGTTTTGCTGGGCTAACTGTCTAAAGCACAACATGCCAACTGCACTAGCACTATAGAAGGATAGATATTATTATGGGTTACACTATTAAATGTATGCAAATGAGCTTTTGCTGAACCTTAATTTGCTCACAATTACATTATTATAAACATTACTGTAATGTAATGTATTTTTTATTTATTGCCATGTCAGCAACCAAGGCTATTTTCATGGCAACTTTTCAATAATAAATAAACAATTAAGAACAACAAACAAATGAATACAAAAGTTAAATAAGATTTTTAGAGTTAATACTTGATAAGAATTCTAAAATTTTTCCTGGTGTCACTTTGTTAAAAATGTCCTTAAGAGAGTTCATTTCATAAAAACGTCTCCTGGAATCATTAAAAGCAGGACAGTCCAGTAAAATGTGTTTTACTGTAAGGGGAAATGTGCAGTAAAAACATTGTGTGGGGTCTTCATCTTTAAGTAAAAAGGCATGGGTTAGTCTGGTATGTCCAATACGACATCTAGTAAAAATCACTTGATCAAATCTAGTCTTAAAATGTCCTAAAATTCTGTGTGAGATTTCAGGTTGTATTTCATGTAATTTATTATTTTCCAATGCATCCCACTCCTCTTGCCACTTATTTAAAATGTAAACATTGAGAAAAGGTCTCATCTCTGAAGGAGGAATTTGACATTTGTTAACCACTTGCTTCAAAGCGTCTTTAGCAGCTGCATCAGCTCGCTCATTTCCTGAAAGTCCGACATGTCCTGGAATCCAGCAAAAAATTATATGATAAAACTGGTTTTGTAGTTGGTGAACTTTGGTTAAAATACTATCAATCAAAGGGTGATGATTTTTGGAAGATTCCATCACTTGGAGGCATGATTTGGAGTCTGTAAAAATATTAGATTTCTTTTGTTGGACATTTTCTATATACTCCAATGCTAAAAGTAAAGCACGGGCTTCAGCTGTGAATATGGAACATTCTTTAGGCAGACTGACTCCATAACTTTGTTGTCCAGTCACCATTGCTGCTGCTACTCTATTTTCCACCTTTGAACCATCTGTAAATATTGGTGAGTGTAGAGAATATTGGTTTCTAATATCCAGATATTGTTGTCTGTATACATTGGGATGAGTTGCTCCTTTCTTCCGATGTCCTAAATCCATATTTATTATGGGCTTCTTTAATTTCCAATAAGGCAGAGAGCTGAAGTGTGTTTGATTTAAAATGTCCAGGTTTAGGTTTAGGCTTTGTAAATGTGGATTAATGCGCACACCAAATGGTCTGATGGTTTTTGGTTTACTCTCATACAACTGCACAAACTGTGGGTTAAAAACTGTAGAATAAGCTGGGTTGTTCTTATTTGCTTTTAATTTAATAGCATATTGTAATGAAAGTTTCAATCGTCTGTTTTGGAGTGAAGGTTCATTGGCTTCAATGTACAAACTCTGTACGGGTGATGTTCTGAATGCTCCTAAAGCAAGCCGTAATCCTTGATGGTGTACTGTTATAAACTACTAAATTATCATTTACAACAAAAGAAGAGACAGTGATAGAGCCAATTCAGTGGATGGGGATGATTGGGAGGCCATGATCGATAAGGGTCGATGGAGGGAATTTGGCCGGACACCAGGGTTACACCCCTACTCTATAAGAGAAGTGCCACGGGATTTTTAATGACCACAGAGAGTCAGGACCTCGGTTTAAAGTCTCATCCAAAAGATGGCGCTCACTGACAGTATAGTGTCCCCTTCACTATAATGAGGCATTAGGACCCACACAGACTGCAGGTTGAGCACCCCCTGCAGGCCTCTCTAACACCACTTCCAACAGCAACCTAGTTTTCCCATGTGGTCTCCCATATGGATACTAACCAGGCTCAGGCCTGCTTAGCTTCAGTGAGTAACCATTCCTGGGCTACAGGGTGATATGGCTGTGAACATTTTTAAGAGCATTTTCAAAAATGATTCACGAGAACATTTTCAAAAAGTCTAAAAGGCTTAGAAAGAAAAAGTGGGACAGATTGCCAAAAAAAAAACTGATGAAAAAAGTGATTTTATATTAATGGATGTATGACGCAAACCCTCCCATAGAGGTCACTTTCACAACCAAACAGTTTTCAATTCTGTGATCATGCGTGACCAACTTGAAAATGACAGAAATCTGCATGAGAAACCTTTTCCTTTATGCAAATCTCCACATTTGCAGATTCCTATTGGTCATTTTTTTTGTCATCTGAGCTGTATTATTCGCCCTTCCCCAGCTGCAATTTTAGTTCATTTAAATGGTCCAACCAATTCCTTTTTCTGTGCGTAATTAAATAAGTCAGCTTTATTATTTACCGCACATCAGAAAATAAAAGTTGGACCTAATTGCTCTCATCTGATCACAAGTGCCCACCCACTGTTTATTTGTGAAAAGTGGAGATAAAAGCTGTAATTAAGCACCGCAGTCGACTACACCTGCAGAGACGGAGGACTCTTGCAGGTTTTGGCAGACAGACAGTATGAAAGTCACCTAGCAAGTGCATCGTGCACATTATGTTGTGTGTGTGTGTTTAAGAGATGTTTATTCAAAGGTTGCAAAGCAGTGTCTTGTCTCGACTGGCTGGGTGGTTGCCAGTTTATCTAATTATTAAAAAAATAATAATATTTAACAGAGCCGACAAGACGGTCTCTGAGCATTTTTATTATTTTAGCGAAACTGAGAGCAGCAATGATTTATAATTGGGTTAATTGGAAAAATTATGCTTTTTGTTGCATTTTTAATAAGTGTGTTTTTTTGTTTTCCTTCTTAATATCAACACATCGTTACATAAGAAGCAAAAAGACATAATTATCTAAAAAATAAGCACTTCTTGGTGTTGAATGTGCATTTTAGAGTGTCTTAGTTTTAAAAGTATATTTTAAATTATATATATATATATATATATATATATATATATATATATATATATATATATATATATATATATATATATATATATATTTTTTTTTTTAATCAAAATCTTCATGTCCAAATTTCCTAGAATACAAAAAAAAAAAATATATATATGGACGAAAAAAAAGAATATTATGTATATATATATATATATATATATATATATATATATATATATATATATATATATATATATATATATATATATATATATATATATATATATATATATATATATATAAATAAATAAAATAATTATAATAAATTAATTAATTATTTGATAAATTAATTAAATAAATGGTATATATTAATAAATGAACTAACAAACTAATAAATAAATAAATAATTAAAATAAAGAAATAAGAAAATAACAATATAAATACAAATACACAATACACAATACAAATAGCAAAAAATAATAATCTTTAGATATCAACAGTGTTGGGTAAGTTACTTTAAAAAAGTAATAGATTACAAATGACTGACTACTACTGGAAAACTGTAATCTGATTACATTACTAATTACTTCATGTAAAAAGTAATCAGATTACTAATTACTTTACTTTGAAGTTACTTTTGAACCATAAAATATACCTATAAAAATACAAAACTAAACTGCAGCTCTTTCAGTAACTTATTATTCACTGAAAAACATTACAATGGGGCAGCACGATGGCGCAGCGGGTAGCACAATCGCCTCACAGCAAGAAGGTCGCTGGTTCGAGCCAAAATTATTAGCCCCCCTTTGAATTCTTTTTTCTTTTTTGAATATTTCCCAAATGATGTTTAACAGTGCAAGCACATTTTCACAGTATGTCTAATAATATTTTTTCTCCTGGAGAAAGTCTTATTTGTTTATTTTGGCTAGAATAAAAGTAGTTTTAATTTTTTTTAAAAAACATTTTAAGGACAAAATTATTAGCCCCTTTAAGCTAATTTTTTTTAAAGGCTACAGAACAAACCATCATTATACAATAACTTGCCTAATTACCCATACCTGCCTAGTTAACCTAGTTAAGCCTTTAAATGTCACTTTAAGCTGAATAGAAGTGTCTTGAAAAATATCTAGTAAAATATTATTTACTGTCATCATGGCAAAGATAAAATAAATCAGTTATTAAAAATGAGTTATTAAAATTATTATGTTTAGAAATGTGTTGAAAAAATCTTCTCTCCGTTAAACAGAAATTGGGGAAAAAATAAACAGGGGGGCTAATAATTTTGACTTCAACTATGCAGTATATATATATATATATATATATATATATATATATATATATATAGTATATGCAGTATATATATATATATATATATATATATATATATATATATATATATATATATATATATATATATATATATATAAATATGAACGAGCGAACGAA
The DNA here is from genome assembly GCA_903798195.1 of Danio kyathit. Lineage (NCBI taxonomy): Eukaryota > Metazoa > Chordata > Actinopteri > Cypriniformes > Danionidae > Danio > Danio kyathit. The sequence continues at coordinate 60,084,251 of LR812519.1, read as the reverse complement.
TATATAAATAAAGAATTAAAATAAAGAAATAACCAATATTTTGGATGTTTCAGATAAGATATAGAGATCTAAAGATATTTATCTAAGAATATATAAATAAATAAATGACTAAATAAATAAATAAATCCTTGGTAAGCAGTTTCAATATTTCCCTTTGACATTCAAGACAGAAAGTGTATAATGAATGCAATACAGCACAAACAAAGAAATGAGCTTCCAGTATCAGAACGTACATGTCACGTGCAGATAAAGGGAGGATGTGTCGAACCCGAGGCTGTTCTCGGCCAGTGCTGTGACCCTGAAGATGCCGGCGCTGCGGTACACGTGTTTGATGCCCTCCTGGGTCCAGCTCAGGTTGGAGTAGGATACCGCCGTTCCGTCTCCAAAGTCCAGCTGAATATTTGTCCTCATAGAGTCACCCTAAAAGAAACATGCAGAGTCAAGTCTAATTATTACAACAACTCTTTAGCACACTTCCCTTAATCAGTGCGTCTGGCAGCTGAGACCAAAAACAGCTGCGGGTAACGTCACCGTTCTGTTTACACAGACACTATCCCATCTGTTTCACACTCACAAAACAGTGAGAGTTTTCACAGTTTTACTGCTTTCAGTTCATTCTGATGTAAATCTGACTATATTATATAAGACACAGGGGAGGTTCTAGGAGGTGGACAGTTTTGACCCATGAAATTTGGAAATATATAGTAGAGTAGGTATATTTGTGGAATAATGGATTAGTAAAAAATGCATTTACAAAAAATAAATAAATAAAATATTATAAACAAAATAAAATAAAAAATATATAAATAAGTATAAATAAAATAATAATTAATTAATTCATTTTCTTTTCGGCTTAGTCCCTTTATTAATCTGGGGTCGCCAAAGTGGAATGAATCGCCAAATTATCCAGCATTACGCAGCGGATGCCCTTCCAGCTGCAACCCATCACTGGGAAACATCCATACACACATATTCACACTCATACACTACGGACAGTTTAGCTTACCCAATGCACCTATAGTGCATATTTGGACTGTAAACTGACCCAGCCGAGGTCCGAACCAGCAACCTTCTTGCTGTGAGGCGATCATGCTATCCACTGCACCACCGTGACGCCCAAAATAAAATAAAATAAAAAATAAATAAAATAAAAATGTGGGAAAAATTGTCAAATTGTGGAATAATGGATTAGTGAAAATGCATTTACAAAAACAAAAATAAAATTAAACAATAAATAAAAAATTAAATAAATTAAGAACGTGGAAAATATAAAATAAAAAAGTGGAAAAGATTGTCAAATTGAGAAATAATGGATTAGTGAAAATGCATTTACAAAAATAAAATAAAATAAAACAATAAATAAAAAATAAAGTAAGATTAAAAATGTGGAAAATATTATATAAAAACGTGGAAAACATTGTCAAATTGAGAAATAATGGATTAGTGAAAATGCATTTACAAATAAATAAATAAATAAATAAATAAAATATAATAAAAAAAGGAATTCCAAATGTGGGAAAATTTGTCAAACTGTGAAATAATGGATTAATGAAAATGAATTTACAAAAAAATAAATAAAAAATAAAATTAAATAAAATTAAATTAAAATGTGTAAAATATAAGATAAAAATGTGGGAAAATGTGTCAAATTGATAGAATAATGGATTAGTGAAAATACATTTACAAAAAAAATAAATAAATAAAATACAATAAAAAATGTGGAAAATATAAGATAAAAATGTGAGAAAATTTGTCAAATGATGGAATAATTAATTAGTGAAAATGCATTTAAAATAAAATAAAATAAAATAAAACAAAAAATGTGGAAAATATAAGATAAAAATTGTGGTAAAAAAGTCAAATTAAGGAATAATAGATTAGTGAAAATGCATTTACAAAAATAAATGAATAAATAAATTAAATAAAAATGGAATTAAAAA
>LR812519.1:60022311-60074811 GCA_903798195.1 Danio kyathit | reverse complement strand
TTGAGAAAACGAAAATGAAAGTGAGGCGTGGACATTCGCTATACATAACTATACATTTATAGGTTGTATTACCTAAAAGATCCTATTTTTAGGGTAATTACTTAATTAAATATGATGACAGACATTCAAAGCTTAATTTTAATATCTAAATAGAAGCTTTGAATGTAAATATGACGTGCCAGTATGATGTGTTGTATGAGAACGATCAGAATGACTGCTATGGTAATTCTAGAATTCTGGTAGTTCCAGCATTAAAGGAAGTTTTCAGTTTAGTTTTACCATTTTTAAATCCATTCAGCCGATTTCTGGGTCTGATGGGAACACTTTTAGCTTAGCTTAGTATAACTCACTGAAACGGACTAGACCATTAGCATCTTAATACAAAATGACCACATAGTTTTGAAAATCTTCCTATTTAGAGCTTGACTATTTTGTAGTTGTATCTCTTACTAAGACAGACATAAACTTAGCTATTTTCTACACCGATATGGTTATACACTTACTCTGGTGTAATAATCACCTAAACAGCCATTAATAATGTGCTAATATGTCCAATTATAATTATTATTTATCAGTAACATCTGTAATCTTAATAGAATTTTGCACACTGCTAGGCCTACAATAGGTGATACGTTATTTTGTCCAACTGTTCATTCGTGGAGAAAAAAAAAACCCTCTAAATTAAATTTTTATTTAGAATATGGAACAAGTGTTACTAGATCTTTACAAAAAAAAAAAAAACAATAGTCGCATTGTGCTCAAAGCTATGTACTAAATATAGACAATAGCATAAATCTAGATCCTTTATATACGCTTTTCTAACACACTCTCTCCTCTCTATATGCACCAGACACTATATCATTAACCAGGGACGTGCAGAGACCTTTTAAGGGGCAGGGGCTCAAGTGGAAAAAAGGGCACTTTTTATTAAATAATAATAATAATTGTACTTTAATAAATAAAATATAATAAAGGAGATTTCATCCTAAATTCACCATATACTCACCCTTAAAAGGATAGTTCATTCAAAACTGAAAATTCTGTCACCATTTACTCAACTTGTACTTGTTCCAAAACTATTTGACACAAAATAATATTTTGAAGAAAGCAGGAAACCTGTAACCATTGACTTTCATGGTATTTGTTTTTAAATGATAATACCATAAAATGTAGTTTTTTATTGTCTGACAGGGAACGCTGTCCTTAACAGAACACGCATTAACTTATACATATATTATATTATTATTAGTATTTAAAAAAATAATTATTATCCCCAGGAAAAAAGGGCACTTTCTCTCCAGGAGAAAAAAGGGCAGGGGCTCAAGCACCCAAAGCCCCCACCTCTGCACGTGCCTGTCATCAACACTCCTTGTTTCTGGAAGAAAAAGATTGTGCGATTCTTAATGTGCTTCATGAGGGTGAGTGGGCTTGACAAACTACATGCAGAAGACACACTCCTTTCATGTCCATATGCACCAGACACCTTCTTATAAGCTCCCCATACTTCATAGGAAACTGTGCAATTCTGAGTGTGCTCCACTCACTCAGGTGAATAAGCTAAATAAATAAAAAACAACCAAACAAACAAATTATTGAATAAAAAACAAAAATAAAATCTAAAAAAATAATAAAGAAATAAATGAATAAAAACAAACGAACAAACAAATGAATAATAAATAAATAAATAAAAACCAAAATAAACAATTAAATAAATAAATAAATAAATAAATATGTAAATAAATATAAAAATAAATAAATACAAAAATAAACAATTAAATTAATAAAAACAAATAAAAATATAAACAAACAAACAAATAAATAAATATATACCAAAATAAACAATTAAATAAATAAAAATAAATAAAAATATAAACAAACAAATAAATAAATAAATAAATAAATACCAAAATAAACAATTAAATAAATACAATAAATACAAAAATAAAATATTAAATAAATAAAATAAATAAAAATATAAACAAACAAACAAACAAACAAATAAATAAATAAATAAATAAATAAATAAATAAATAAATAAATAAATAAATAAATAAATAAATAAATAAATAAATAAGATGTGTCGTAGCATTTATATACTGCTCTCCGATCATTTTTAAGTACTTTTGTTATCCTCACTTATAAGTCACTTTGTGTGAAAGCATCTTTCTAAATAAATAAATAGAACCATAACAGAAGTAATAATTTGATGTGCTGCATACACTTTTGATATCTGACCATTGTTAACATGCTCATATAAAGTATAACACACCAACTGTAATAATTACAATTCAGGTCTTGACTCAACACCAGGGCCATAATTACAGCTTCTGGCTATACTGCGCTTTAAACTAGATCAATGAATCTGATCATGTTCAGTTCTTACCTCTTCAAGTCGCACCAGGAAGGTCACATTGCTGCCCATGTTTGCTGTGAGTTTTTCGTCACGTGTTGTCAGGACTAAACCTCGTGGCGAGCGGTTCGGACACTGCTGTTTTCTGGCCGTGTACATTTCCTTCACACCTTTAGTGCAGTTATTGGCTACCACTTTACGATATCTGAAACAAATAATAAATAAATAAATAAAAACTACCTCGAACATGAGGCTTTTCCACTAACATTTGTGAATAAATATAGATTTGTCTAGTAAATAAGTTTGGGGTGTTTGCAAACAAAAAAGTGGTCTTAAATTCAGTTTAAGACACTTAAGTATCTTAAAGGTATAATAAAAGTCCTAATTATTGCTTTCAGTGGTTTGCAATTTGGAGCTGAGGAAACAGGAACTGTGATTCGGCTTAATATATTGATTACACGTTCCTCATCTGTTTGACTTAGCATTTGAGAGTAGTGAATTTCAAAATAAGAGTCAAGTAATTGCTTATAATTTACTATTGATTTAAATAATAATATATGAATCTTAAGTTTCTTAAATGTATAATAAAAGTCCTAATAATTGCTTTCAGTGGTTTAATATATGGGGCTGAAGAAACAGGAACTGTGATTCGGTTTAATATTATGAGTAAATGTTCCTCATCTGTTTGATTTTAGCATTTGAAAGTAGTAAATTTCAAAATAAGACTCAAGTAATTGCTTATAATTTTCTATTAATTTACATAATGGTATTTGAATCTTCAGTATCTTAAATGTATAATAAAAGTCTTAATTAATGTTGTCAGTGGTTTAAAATTTGGGGCTGAGGAAACAAACTTTGATTCGGTTCAACATGAAGATTAAACTTTCCTTATCTGTTTGAATTAGCATTTGAAACTAATGAAATTCAAAATAAAAGTCAATTGCTTATGATTTACTATTGATTTACATAATGGTATTTCAAACTTAAGTATCTTAAATGTTTATTAAAAGTCTTAATTATTATGTTCAGTGGTCTACAAGTTGAGGCTGAGGAAACAAGAACTCTGATTCGGCTTAATATGATGATTACACTTTCCTCATCTGTTTGATATAGCATTTGAAAGAAGTAAATTTCAAAATAAGAGTCAATGAATTGCTTATGATTTACTATTGATTTACATAATGATATTTGAATCTTAAGTAGCTCAAATGTATAATAAAAGTCTTAATTATTGTTTTCAGTGGATTAAATTTTAGAGTTGAGGAAACAGAGAACTCTGATTCGACTTAATATGATGATCAGACGTTCCTTATCTGTTTGACTTAGCATTTAAAAGTAGTACATTTCAAAATAAGAGTCAAGTAATTGCTTATGATTTACTATTGATTTACATACTAGTATTTAAATCTTAAGCAGCTTAAATGTATAATAACAGTCCTAATTATAGTTGTCAGTGGTTTAAAATTTGAGTCTGAGAAAACAGGAACTGATTTGGCTTAATATGATGATTAAACATTTATCATCTGTTTGATTTAGCCTTTGAAAGTAAGAAAATAAGAGCCAGTTAATTGTTTACGATTTACTATTGGTTTGCATAATAGTATTTGAATTTTAAGTAGCTTAAATGTATAATAACAGTCTTAATTATTGTTGTCAGTGGTTTAAAATTTGAGTCTGAGGAAACAAGAACTCTGATTCAGCTCTGATATGATGATTACACTTTCCCTATCTGTTTGATATAGCAATTTAAAGAAGTAAATTTCAAAATAAGAGTAAATGAATTGCTTATGATTTACTATTGATTTACATAATGATATTTGAATCTTAAGTAGCTTAAATATATAATAAAAGTCCTAATTATTGTTGTCAGTGGTTTAAAATATGAGGCTGAGGAAACAGGAACTGTGATTCAGCTTACCATGTTGATTGAATGTCCCTCATCTGCTTCATTTAGCGTTTGAAAGTAGTTAATTTCAAAATAAGAGTCAAGTAATTACTTATGATCGATTTACATAATGATATTTGAATCTCAATGCATTTTAGATGTGTTTATTAGTGGATATTAATACTAATCTAGTTGACAGAGCAGATGGAAGTAGTAAAATATGTTTCAAAATAAGAGTCAGAGTGTATTTTAGGGTTTTTATGACACTGTTGATCAATTATGACAATTTTATGGCGTTTGTGTTGTAATATAGTTAAAATGGCTGTAACAGCGCATCCCCCTCTTTTGTTTTTAATTGAGCAGCTGGAAGCTGTAAATGCATATCAAAATAAGAGTCTGTGTGTATTTCAGGCTTGTTTTTATGGCAAGAGGATGATGATGTTCAAATATAAGGACATTATTTTATCATGTAATATATTTAATATGTTTTACAGTGTTCATTCTATCACATTCATTTGTTAATTGAACATCTGTAAGTAGTAAATACATTTCAAAATAAGAGTCTAAGTGTATTTCAGCCTTTTTATGACACTGTTGATCAATTATGACAACTTTATGGCATTTGTGTTGTAATAGATTTAAAATGATTGAAACAGTGAATATTCAATTTCCTTCTTTTGATTTATCAAACAAGTGGAAGAATTAAATACATTTCAAAATAAGAGTCTGAGTGTGCTTGTTTATGAAAGGTGATGATACTGTTCAACAAGTATGACTTTATTTAGTATTGTAATACATTTACAGTGTTATTTGTCATTTGTTTGATTGAGCAGCTGTAAGTACTAAATACATTTCAAAATAAAAGTCAGTTTGTATTTCAGTCTTTTTTATGATACTGTTGATCAATTATGACAATTTTATGACGTTTGTGCAGTAATATATTTAAAATGGTTGTAACAGTGCATATTCAATCTCCTTTTTATATTGAGCAAGTGGAAGTAGTAAATACATATCAAAATAAGAGTTTGAGTGTATTTCAGGCCTGTTTCTGGAAGGTGATGATACTGTCCAACAAGTATGACTTTAATTTTGCATTATAATACATTCACAATGTTTTTAACAGTGCACATTTTATCTCCTTTATTCATTTGATTGAACATTTGTAAGTAGTAAATATTTTTTTTTAATAATGACCTTTTTGTATTTTATAATACATCTAAGAAGTTTTTCACAGTGTTCATTTTATCTCATTTATTTGTTATTTACAAATAGTTTCAAATTCGTTCTTCTATTGTTTTATCGAGCAGCTGGATGTAGTGAATACATTTCAAAATAAAAGTACAGGTGTATTTCAGACCTGTTCATGGAAGGTGATGATACTGTTCAACAAGTATGAATTTTTGTATTATAATACATTAACCATTTTTTAAAAGTTCTCATTTTATTGCTGTCATTTGTTTGATTGTGCAGCTGGAAGTAGTAAATTTTTATTTTAGACTTGTTTATGACTATTAAATTATGACAATTTTTTTTTCTTTTTTTTGGATCATATAAAACCATTTAGATCTTTTCAACAGTTCACAATGTCTAATATATATATATATATATATATATATATATATATATATATATATATATATATATATATATATTAGACATTGTGCATATGTGAGTACTTATTGTAATCTCTAATTCAAATTCTTGATCGTTTATTACAGAACTTATTTTCCTCTGGCTATTGTTGGCTGTATTTTTGCTTTACAATGTTGTATGCATAGTTGAAGGCAAAATTACTTGCCCACCCCCTGTGAAATGTTTAACCCTTTTAAAAATATTTTACAAAGACATCTATATTTTCAACACATTTTTAAACCTAATTTTAATAACTAATTACTAATTTATTTTGCCTTTGCCATGATGACAGTACATAATGTTTTTCAAGATGCTAGTTTTGAGCTTAACCCCCAGGGGTCGAAGAACGCGTATACGTGTTTTGATGCGTCTTCTCCTCATAACGTTGAAAAGAACTTAATTTACACTTTCAGTTTTGATCGTACAGATAAGATCAATACATCAATCAAATCTGTTAGATGTCTAGTTTTTATTATGTACACTCACAACAAACATGTGTGCTTTTGCAAAATAAGGATAATAATCAGTGTAGACATTCTCTCTTTTCTCTCTCTGTGAACTGTTTTTAGAAACACGTCAGTAAAATGCACTGAAACTCCGCCAAAAATACACATTGTTACAATTTTAATCCCTGTTTCAGAACAAAACAATCGATCTACAGGTGTGAAAGCACTTTTAAATGAAATCAATTAGAAGAGACTTTCTCCAGAAGAAAAAAAAAACTATTATAGGAAATAAGGCTGTAATAAATTACTAAATAATTTTTTATACATTTATTTTTTGATGAAAAAAGTAAAGGGAGAACAGTAAGGCTTTGTTGAGAACAAAAAATGGTTTGATATTATTCAGTATCTTATACAGCAGCTTGAAGTAGTAAATACATTTCAAAATAAGGGTCACTGTATTTCAGACTTGTTAATGATTATTTTTTGTTTTCTTGGTTATGACTAAAATTATGACTATTTTTTTTTCAATTTTTTTTGTATTATATAAAACATTTTAGATCTTTTTAACAGTGTACATTTTATGTCTTTATTTGTTTGATTGGACACCTGCAAGTAATAAAGGTATTTCAAAATAAGAGTCTGAGTCTAGTACAGGATTGTTTATGCAGAGCAGTTGCATATGACATACCTGTACTGCGAAGGAATTATGACAATGTTTACATTATTGTGTTTTATATATATATATATATATATATATATATATATATATATATATATATATATATATATATATATATATATATATATATATATATATATATATATATATATATATATATATTTTAGACATTGTGCATATGTGAGTACTTATTGTAATCTCTAATTCAAATTCTTGATCGTTTATTACAGAGCATATTTGCCTCTGTATCTTTGCGTTACAATGTTGAAGGCATAGTTGAAGGCAAAATTATTAGCCCACCCCCTGTAAATTTTTTAACCCTTTTAAAAATATTTCCAGTGCTGTTTTACATAGACATCTAATTTTTCAACACATTTTTAAACCTAATTTTAATAACTAATTACTAATTTATTTTGCCTTTGCCATGATGACAGTACATAATGTGTTTCAAGATGCTAGTTTTGAGCTTAATCCCCAGGGGTCGAAGAGCGCGTATACGCATTTTGATGCGTCTTCTCCTCATAACGTTGAAAAGAACTTAAATTACACTTTCAGTTTTGATCGTACAGATAAGATCAATACATGAATCAAATCTATTAGGTGTCTAGTTTTTTTATGTACACTCACAATAACAACAAACATGTGTGCTTTTGCAAAATAAGGATAATAAACAGTGTAGGCATTCTCTCTTTTCTCTCTCCCTGAACATTTAGAAATGCGTCAGTAAAATGCACTGAAACTCCGCAAAAAATAAAAATTGTTTACATTATAAACATTGTCTATAAACAAAACAATCGATCTACAGGTGTGAAAGCACCCTTAAATGAAATCACTTTCTCCAGAAGAAAGAAAAAAAACTATTATAGGAAATAATGCTGTAATAAATTACTAAATAACTTTTATACATTTATTTTTTTATGAAAAAAGTAAAGAAACAACAGTAAGGCTTTGTTGAGAAAAAAAAAATTGTTTGATATTGTACAGTATAGTTCAATGGCATTTACTATTGTTTCTAAACACGTAAATTCTCTGAATGTTCACAGTATTTTTTTTCCTTTGGATACAAATTCCATTCTGAGCAGCTCAAGTACATATATACTTTTTTTTTCTCAGAAGAATGAATTGGTTTTGGCCACAATTTATGTGAAAATGTCATGAAAATGATAATCTTGTTCTTCCTCTGTCTGTTTCCTTGTCTGTAATTTCGCACTCCTGCTCTGAATGGACATGCTTTCTGACCGATGTTGCTTTTAAATGAGCCTCAAATGAAGTCTTTCCATTACACAGTGTTATCTGTCCAGCTCGGTCTCTTTGTATGGATTGCCTGTCTAGAAAGTTGTCGTAAAGACAGACGCCACGGTCTGCAGAAAGTTTAAAACCTGCTCACGTCAATATGGCTCATCAGAAAAGAAAGTTTAAATCATGCCACAGCTTAATTAAAAATAGTCACAAAACCAAATTGGTTTAGTGCTGGTCTGATTGAAATTGCTTTACAAATAGTGCACAGATTTTCCCAGCGAAAACAGCAAAAATACATTTGAATCTTTTTCCAATATTTCTTAAGTAATATTTAATGGAGTATGTCAATTTACACAGTATTTTCTATAATATTTTTTTTCTTCTGTTTTATGTAGGCCAGAATGAAAGCAGTTTTTTTTTTTTAATAAAACCATTTTAATATTATTAACCCCCTTATACACATACAGTTGAAGTCAGAATTATTAGCCCCCCCTGAATTATTAGCCTCCCTGTTTATTTTTCCCCCAATTTCTGTTTAACGAAGAGCAGATTTTTTCAACACATTTCTAAACATAATAGTTTTAATAACTAATTTCTAATAACTGATTTATTTTATCTTTGCCATGATGACAGTAAATAATATTTTACTAGATATTTTTCAAGACACTTCTATTCAGCTTAAAGTGACATTTAAAGGCTTAACTAGGTTAATTAGGTTAACTACACAGGTTAGGGTAATTAGGCAAGTTATTGTATAACGATGGTTTGTTCTGTAGACTATCGAAAAAATATATAGCTTAAAAGGGCTAATAATTTTGACCCTAAAATCATTTTTAAAATTTTTTAATCTGCTTTTATTCTAGCCTAATTAAAACAAATAAGACTTTCTTCAGAAGAAAAAAAAAATATTATCAGACATACTGTGAAAATTTCCTTGCTCTGTTAAAAATTATTTGGGAAATATTTAAAAAAGAAAAACAAAATCAAAGGGGGGCTAATAATTCTGACTTCAACTGTACAGTATATATATATATATATACATATATATATATATACACATATATATATATATATATATATATATATATATATATATATATATATATATATATATATATATATATATATATATATATATATATACACACACATATATATATATATATATATATATATATATATATATATATATATATATATATATATATATATATATATATATATATATATATATATATATATATATATATATATATGTGTGTGTGTGTGTGTGTGTGTGTATGTGTGTGGTATATATGATTGGTTACAGAAAAAACAGAACCTCCGCTGACTGCAAGCGGACCTCACGATACGGACAAGGTTTTTATACTTGCCGTGTTCGCCGTTGTGATATTCTTTAAAACGACAGAGGGCGGTCAAAAGAATCTGACCGTGAAGTCAGACAGATAAAAAGAGAAGTAGAAAGTTTCCGGAACTACGTCATATTATTAATATCATTCAAGATTTTTAAACTAATTATTTTTACTATTTTATATATTATTTTAATGAATATAAGGATTTTTATAACCATTCAAGATTTATTTTTTATCAAACTTCATCACTTGCTTTTGTTCATATCTCGGACAGTTCTACCTAATAAAGTTTTATTAAAATGTTAATGACAACAGAACATGGGTTGCTCTACAAATAGATTTTCATTATGGCAAGAATAAAAGCAAAAAAAGCACACTGACTAAAAAATACAGATGTTTTTTTAGATTTAGCCCGCTCCACAATTCACACATTACTGTCTGGCTAGTTTCTGTTCTATACTATGCTAAAAAGGCAATAATGATCCAACATTCCTGACCATTATCACCATAAAGCCTAGAAAAACAGGGTATCAGTATATTTTAAACTGATAGGTTCAAATATTCCTGTCCAGTTATCAAAGGAATAATTTGTTCCTTAATTGTAGTTTTGTAACTATTAAATTGTTTTAAATTAAAAATTGTAATATATACATCAGTGTTAAACCTATGACTGGTGGAAAAACATATTTAGTTGTGTACCTGGGTCTCCACTTTAAGCTAAATAATAGTCTCTTGAAAATAGTAAAATATTATGTACAATTGAACTAGAAAACTATTATGTTAAAAATGTAACTAAAATGTTTCTCCTAATATTTCTAATTATAATTCTGGCTAATAATTCTGACATCAATTATATGATTTAATTTTTAAAGTAAAAGAGATCACTGTGTTACACATTCTCTCCAAATGATCCCAGTGATTATAAAAAATGTGCAACAATTATAAATAAACAACTATGAACAAAAAACAACTGCTGTATAAATGTTTATAAATAAACTATCTATAGCCATTTTTAATTATATTAAATATCAAATACATATATTATTATTTTAAAAAGTCTAAAGAAATTATAATATATAATATATAGTATAACATTGCAATAGTATATCAACGATCTTAGTAGTAGAAGTAATGCTGCTAAATTAGGGTACACAGTAGGGTTAGTCTGAGTTAATCTTTAGCTTTGTTTAAAAACTATATACTGTAACCCTATAGTACTGAAATAGACTAGTATTTGTGCCTGAAGGCCAGATTTAGCTATCAGTGACCTCGAGCAAAGTAAAACTCCACCATGACAGAATACAAACCCTTTGTGTAAGTATGGTAAATGCTTCTTACCCTGTGCTGTTGAGGAAGTTTTGCCCTTGGCTGCAGCTTCGAGACACGATGGAAGGGTTGAACCAAAACGCCGGCAGACAATTTCCATCCCCTCTCCTCTCAAAACCATAATCACTGCAAAAGACGATAGATAGATAGATAGATGAATGGATGGATGGATGGATAGACGGATGGACGGATAGACAGATAGATAGATAGATAGATAGATAGATAGATAGATAGATAGATAGATAGATAGATAGATAGATAGATAGATAGATAGATAGATAGATAGATAGATAGATAGATAGATAGATAGATAGATAGATAGATAGATAGATAGATAGATAGACGGATAGATAGATAGATAGATGGATAGATGGATAGATGGATGGATGGATGGATGGATGGATGGATGGATGGATGGATGGATGGATGGATGATGGATGGATGGATGATGAATGGATGGATGGATGGATGGATGGATGGATGGATAGACGGATAGATAGACGGATGGATAGACGGATGGATAGACGAATGAATAGACAGATAGATAGACAGACAGACAGACAGACAGACAGACAGACAGACAGACATATAGATAGATAGATAGATAGATAGATAGATAGATAGATAGATAGATAGATAGATAGATAGATAGATAGATAGATAGATAGATAGATAGATAGATAGATAGATAGATAGATAGATAGATAGATAGATAGATAGATAGATAGATAGACGGATGGATGGATGGACGGGTGGATGTACAGATAGATAGATAGATAGATAGATAGATAGATAGATAGATAGACAGACAGACAGACAGACAGACAGACAGACAGACAGACAGACAGACAGATAGATAGATAGATAGATAGATAGATAGATAGATAGATAGATAGATAGATAGATAGATGGATGGATGGATGGATGGATGGATGGATGGATGGATGGATGGATGGATGGATGGATGGATGGATGGATGGATGGATGGATGGATGGATGGATGGATGGATGGACGGACGGACGGATGGATGGATGAATGGATAGATGGATGGATGTATAGATGGATGGATGGATAGATAGATAGATAGATAGATAGACAGACAGACAGACAGACAGACAGACAGACAGACAGACAGACAGACAGACAGACAGACAGACAGACAGACAGACAGACAGACAGACAGATAGATAGATAGATAGATAGATAGATAGATAGATAGATAGATAGATAGATAGATAGATAGATAGATAGATAGATAGATAGATAGATAGATAGATAGATAGATAGAGAAGCTATTAGATACAAATATAGATGTACAAAAGAAGCAATTTCGAAAAATGTTGCAAACGTGTAACTTTCACAGAATTTGTTATTCCCACTAGGGAAGTTACAGCGTTTCAGCATTCTTCAAAATATCTTGTTTACTGTTCAACAGTCAAAAGAAACTCAGAACTGTTCAAAACCACTTGAGGCTGACTAAATAGTAGAGTAATATTTAATTTTTTGAATTTTGTGTGAACTGTCCCTTTAAGCTCATTAGAGACATGCATCATTAAAAACTATACATTAAGTACAAGTGCGTCGGACTACATTCCACCAAGGTCATGGCAAGTTCAGATCTGGTTTGTGACATTTCTGGAAGCCTATAACTATATCCGTACATCCATTGACGCACAGCGGCACATCCAGAATCCTAGCATGTCCCTCATTCATGCCCTCGAGACAATTGCAGCCATTGAGATGCATTAATTCTGGGATGACAAATGTCTTTCTCTGCTTCTGAGAGCTGCGGGCTTCAAACTGTATGGCATGTCTTTCGATTCTCCGGGCTCCCTGAAGCCCCTGGAACCTGCTGAAGTGAAGTGTCTGTTCATATATCACCGGTGACTTTGATTTATCAATTAATTACTGATCCGCAAAAAAACAAAACCCAGCAGACCACACGGTCGCTTTTGGCATCAGGCGTTTGGGTTTTTAATTACGAACAGTTCTAATCCAGCTCTCAGATAACATTCAGTTAAGAGGTGTTTGTGTGCTTTGGCTCTGATTATTTGAGTACTAATGTATAGTGTGCATAGCGTTTACCTTTATTTCAAGCATGACAATTGGGGACGTCATTTTAGCATGTCGATGAATAGGAATGTGGGAATGTGTTTGGTTTTAGCCGACTAGATATTATTAATAACTTTATGACAGCTTAACTAAATGTTGATTATATTATATTATATTATATTATATTATATTATATTATATTATATTATATTATATTATATTATATTATATTATATTATATTATATTATATTATATTATATTATACTATATTACGCTATATTATGTTATGTTATGTTATATTATGTTATATTATATTATATTGTATTATATTATATTGTAATATTATATTGCGACCTATTTTGTTTTGTTATGTTATGTTATGTTATAATATATTGTATTGTATTATATTGTGTTGTGTTGTGTTATGTTATGTTATATTATATTGTATTGTATTGTATTGTATTGTACTGTACTGTATTGTATTGTATTGTATTGTATTGTATTGTGTTATGTTATGTTATGTTATGTTATGTTATGTTATGTTATGTTATGTTATGTTGTGTTATGTTATGTTATGTTATGTTATGTTATGTTATGTTATGTTATGTTATGTTATGTTATGTTATGTTATGTTATGTTATGTTATGTTATGTTATGTTATTCATTCATTTTCTTTTCGGCTTAGTCCCTTTAATAATCTGGGGTCGCCAAAGAGGAATGAACTGCCAACTTATCCAGCATGTTTTTTACACAGCTGATGCCCTTCTGGCCGCAACCCATCTCTGGGAAACATCCACACACACTCATACACTACAGACAATTTAGCCTACCCAATTCACCTGTACCTCATGTCTTTGGACTCTGGGGAAACCGAAGCACCTGGGGGAAACCCATGCAAATGCAGGGAGAACTTGCAAACTCCACACAGAAACGCCAACTGACCCAGCCGAGGCTCAAACCAGCGACCTTCTTGCTGTGAGGCGACAGCACTACCTACTGCGCCACTGCGTCACCTTATATTATATTATATTATATTATATTATATTATATTATATTATATTATATTATATTATATTATATTATATTATATTATATTATATTATATTTATTATATTAAAACTAGGCAAGTCTCTTTTTTTGAAAACTGAAACTACCTCATAGTTATGAAAAACAATTCCTCGCAATTTTAATATAATGTGTGATGGTTTTGATATTGAAAATGATGTAATTACTGTTATAATCACTATCCATCTAGCAGCAGATCGTTGGTAAATGCAGTTTACTAAAGAACTATAAATCCACCGGTATATGGACTACAAGTTCTTCCTTTGGAAAAATTAACACAGGACAAATTAAGGAGACTTTGGAAACCTTTCCAATCCTTTGTACACAAACTCTAAAATTTTTATTTTAGGAGAGTTCTGGCTTCTTTTGTTTTGATTTGTTTTTTTGTTTGTTTTTTTTTTTAAAACAGATACATTTGTCAATTTTATTTAATTGGCAGCGCTTAGGGGTTATTTGTTTGTCTGATAGTCTTTGTCTTTGTTGTTTGTACAATTTCAAAAACCTTAATAAAAAAAGATGTGAATGTAATAATGTATAATGCTTTTATTATTATTATTTAAAATTGTATTTATATTCTTTCTTGCATTTGCTAGTCAGAATCCACATGTAACCAACAAAAAATGAATAGTTTCTGAATTCAAATGTCCAAATACTGATTGGTATAGTAATGACACTTAAATTATAATGTAAAAACATATAGATTTAATCTGATTCTGATCTTTAATCTACATCTTTGAGCATCAATGTTCTTCTTTCTCTCTCTCTCTCTCTTATGTGCACCATAATCAAACAAAAACATTTATTCACTCATACATTGATCCATTCATCCGTCCATCCATCCATCCATCCATCCATCCATCCATCCATCCATCCATCCATCCATCCATCCATCCATCCATCCATCCATCCATCCATCCATCCATCCATCCATCCATCCATCAATTCATTCAGTTAGTTAGCTAGTTGGTTGGTTGGTTAGTTAAATTCTTAATGTAGTATATTATATTTATACAGTGCCATCAATATCAGTTATTATGTTGTTTATTAGGTGAAGGTAAGTAACCTCTCTGGTAACCCTTTACAAGTAGGTTCTAATATAGTTAATGGAAATATTAATCTTAAGAAACAACGAACAATACATTTATTAAAGATTTTATCCGCTATTACATACCAATACCATTTACAAAGTCATTATCATATAAAACTACATATGTGAAGGTTTTAAACTCCTTTAAAGGGTACTTTTTCTGCCTCTGATGTCTCTTTGAAACTGCCCCTTATAGGGTTTGATCCAAACTGTGGCAAAATACCCCATAAATAATGTTTTATACCCCATAAATAATGTTTTATACCCCATAAATAATGTTTTATAACTCTTTCAAACCACCCATTTTAGGCTTCGTTCCAAATTGTGGCATTTTGGTGACTGTCACTTTAAATTCAAATGAGACTGTGGGTGGAGCTATAAATGCCTATGTGTCAACATAGCAGCAGATAAAAACTCTATAGGTGGATGGCTGCTTCTCACTTAGGGCTGTTTATGCTAATAAGGGTGAGATTGTCACCAATGGGCGGGGCTTTCCCTCTCTGATGACATGTACAAAGGAAGAATGTCAATCAAAGTCATTCTGCAGACTGTTTTTATAAAATATGATTATAAAAAATAGAATTACCTAATTTTTACAAATAGAAGCTGGCGATAATCCTACACTGTTACCACACAACTGTGTTTAAATGCCTTATAAAAGTGATTTTTGCATAATAGGTCCCCTTTAACTGTTCTTACAATGCATACAATGACTTGTTTAATCTAAAAGCCAATCGTATTTAAACACAGCTATAATTGGATACATGATGTTAAATATAAGTATATTGAAACATACATTTAAAATTCCAAACTGTGGTCGCAATGCTATTATTTACACACATGCGGCAATTATTTATAAAAAAAAAGTTCTAAGAGAAAGATTTCTTAAATGCATTTCACTTTCCTCATTTCTGAATGATTCTGTCAGCACCACATTTATTATATCTGCAACTGGAAGACATTTTTAATTCTTACGCCCCCACCCAATACAAGTTATTAGGTTAGTTTAGTTTTTTTATTTTTTTGTATTGAAGACAACATATTATATTCCAACAAGTAATTACTCAGCATATCATATCACAAGTTGTTTTTTGCCCCTTCAAAACAAATTAAAATGTATCTGTGATTTTGCTGCAAATTCACCAAACTTGTGTTTTTCAGAGACTTTCCTATCAGGAAAGAACATATGAAATATGAATTGATTGGTCGACGAATGTGTGAATTAATGCGCCTAAATTGCACTGCTAAAGTTTGGCCTCATTCAGAAACAAATGAGGCTCGATGACAGAAAATAAGGCACCACAGTTTGGCTGCACTTGGTTAAATTAAGATAAAAAGCAGAGCTGGGTAAAAATTTCAGAATTAATTAACATCTAAATTAAATCTGTTGCAAAAAAAAAAAAAAAAAAAAACAGTGTGATTTGTCTGCGCTGGAGCAAAAATAAAATTATTCACTTCTGTTCTGGCAAAACGAATCCAAACTATTCCAAGTTTAATCAATGGCTTGTACTTAGAAAAAAGCATCATTGTAAAAAATATCCATACTGTAAATTAACAGCTTTCTGTATTTTCTAATATATATTTATATATATATATATATATATATATATATAGGCTCAGAAGGCTGTTATCATCCATCCACATGGTTAATCAGCTATACTAATAGAGAAGACTTCAAATCCATATTTGTTTTTACATTACTGTGATGGTTGGTTTTACGGTTGGGGTAGACGTTAATAAAATACATTAATAGGAAATGTAATAAATAATGTAAATAATTATCATTAACTTCCGGCCACAGCCGTATGTGATCTATAGCTGATTAACCATGTGGATGGATAATAATAGCCTTCTGAGCCTACCAGTGGGCACAGAAGGCCCCTACTGGCCCTTATCTATCTGCTGATAACCACTAATAATGCCGATTCAATCGAGTGATAGCATTCGAATCAGCTGTTAGGCTTAGAGTTGATTTTTTTTTTCCTCCAACAACTTTAGGTGTTAAAAAGTTTGAAAAAGTGACTTTTATTGACATTTTTAATAGTTTAAAGTGATATTGTTTATAGCGGTCTTGTAATTTTAGTATAAAAACATGGTAATAGAATATTAGTACTTTTTCTCTTATTTCACAGACATATTTCTCTATATATTATTTATTAGACAATATATAGTTTCAAACTCATAACATGTCAATAAAACAGACTTTGTTAAACAACAGAGTTAGATTTTCAACATCAAAAGTCAACAGAAAGGCAATAAAAGTCCCATAATGCCAATTAAATAAACTAAAAAAAAAAATAAATCACAAAAAAATGGAACCTGTTAATTAAGATTTTTATTTTCTTTCTAAATAATTGCAACAAAATAATCATCATCTTGAAAAAAAAATAGTGTTTAACTCCCCTTTTGAGGCCTAATAATTTTTAAATCTCATGTGAAAGATGTAGGCTTGAGTCCTGCTCATTTATAATACAGTAATTCCTTGTGATGCAAAACAGTGATAAAACCAGCAAAGATAAAATCATGTTTCTTTTTGGTTTTCTTTTTTAAGTTTAATAATTTAAAGCCTAATAACTTCCCCTGATGGAAAAGCAAATAAATGCTTCCTTCTAAACTATGTGTTGCGGCTCTGGCCAGGAGCTTTTATTGTGTATATAAACGGCTCTGAAAGCGCAGCTATAGGAAGGAAGCAGAATTACAGATTTATCACAGTCCTCAAGAGAAGATTGCTGTGATGGCAGAGCTAACGGTGTAAAGATATAAACAGTCTGGCAGGAATGAGTAAGTGCAAAATTTAAACGCGGATTGTTATCAATGATGGTTGTGTAACCAAGCAGTTTTCTTGGATTACAAATATACAGCCCTCCACTTAAA
Source organism: Danio kyathit (assembly GCA_903798195.1). Taxonomy (NCBI): domain Eukaryota; kingdom Metazoa; phylum Chordata; class Actinopteri; order Cypriniformes; family Danionidae; genus Danio; species Danio kyathit. The sequence continues at coordinate 60,056,822 of LR812519.1, read as the reverse complement.
TCTGTATTCTTTTTAAACATATTTCCTAAGTGCTTTTTAATGGAGGACCATTTCACAGTATTTTCTTTAATTTTTTTTTCTTCTGGAGAAAGTCTTATTTGTTTTATTTCGGCTACAATAAAATTAGTTTTAATTAAATAAATAAATAAATAAATAAATAAATAAATAAATAAATAAATAAATAAATAAATAAACAAACAAATAAATAAAAAAATTGCTTTGATTGTTCACAGAACAAACCATCATTATACAATAATTTGCCTAATTACCTAATTAGCCTAGTAAAGCTTTTAAAGGGCACCTATTTTACCCCATTTTCAAGATTTAAGATAAGTCTTTTGTGTCTCCAGAATGTGTCTGTAAATTTCAGCTCAAAACACCCAGATAATTTATTATACCGTTCAGAATATCGGATTCCCTGCTCTGATCACAATGTAGCTGGTTTTGTTACCTGTGCCTTTAATGCGAGTTTTCTCTGCCCACCCTTTGCAATCTTGTGCCTCAATCTCCGACTCGACTGCATCAGATAAACAGCACAGTGACAGACATGAAGGAAGCAGATCTCACATAAAGTTTATGAGAAATACTACAGTAAGAAAGTTACCATTGATTATTGGATGTATTTGTTGTGGAGTTAATTCAAGCCTTTCTGCAACGATGAGTCACACACAATGTTGTTACAAAGCTCACACATAGCGCGCGTGTTTAACTTTGCACTGTTTTTTTGCATGGCAAATGTGACACATTAATATCCACTGCTGTATGTTAATGTACAAAATAAACCTGATTTAACATCCACAAATGGGATTGAAGCATCTTCTTTTATAATTGTACTGAGAAGCGGCTATGGTGATGAAATAAAGGCGGTAAAATCACTGCAATTTATTACAAACATGCACTGTTTTAAAAATGTTTTAAACTTGTGAAACTCACTCCTGATCACATTTGATGATGACTGATGATCACAGAGAGCTGAACAGATCTTTTGATCCCGTTTGCTTTGTGCACGTCCTGTCTTGTTGATATGATTATACGAGCTACTATGGAGACATGTTAATACGCGGCTGTCAATCAATTCGGTGCGTAGGGAAACCACACTCCTACGTCTAGTTGTGGTCGGCCCCAAAATGGGAGGGATTTGGGTCCTATTTTTAAAAAAATGAGACTTAATGTGTTTATATCACCCCAATATGACTGTGGACACACTATACCAACACACAGTTCTGTCCAAACAGCTCACAAAAGATGATTTTCATCATAGGTGCCCTTTAAATGTCACTTTAAGCTGAATACTAGTATCTTGAAAAATATCTAGTAAAATATTATGTACTGTCATCATGGCAAAGATAAAATAAATCAGTTATTATAAATTAATTATTAAAACTATAATGTTTAGAAGTGTGTTCATAAAATCTGCTTTCCAATAAACAGAAATTGGAGAAAAATATACAGAGGGACTAATAATTCAGAAGGGCTAATAATTCTGACTTCAACTGTATATAAATACATACATAGAAATAAAAAAATGATTAAAATGTGACAAGTTTAGTCAAAAAGTATTGGAGGATTACCTGTGTTCAGCAAACCCTAAAATGGCAGATGCATAATCACACACAGCGTGAAGCGACTCCATGCGGAGCTTCTATTCATATGTAGGCGAGCGTCACGTCTTAGCCAATCAGAGATGTCAGAGGAATTCTTTAAATATGTCCTCGCTCTGACATTCATAATCAGTGAGTGTGACAGACTCTGAAAGAAGAGGGTGAAATTTCAGCAAGAAACATTAGGGATATGTGACACTCCATGCCAAAAATCAAGGTGCATTTGGAGGAAAAGGGTACAGTAAAATGGAATGTTTTATTGATTTATTTGTTTGTTTGAATAATTAACACGAATATATGAATCTTTCATTTGCATTAAGAGATAAATATGCTTTTATGGCCCGTTTTCACTGAGTGGTATGGTACGGTACAGTTTGGTACACTTTTATGGCCATTTCCACTGTCAAAAGGTACCAAAAAGCGAACCTTACCGTACCACTTTTGGGATACCCTTTGCAAAGGGTACCTAGCACAACAAGAGGGCACCAAAAAGCAGAGCTAGACGCGGAGCTGAATGCTATTGGTTTACAGAGATACGTCACTAACTTGTGAACAAGCAGGAGAATGAAAACAAAGGAAGCACCATTTTTAAATACACAGCCGAGAGATTACACCGTGATACTATATACATATAATAATGAGACATGGTCGACCTGAGTTCAAACAAATCTTGTCGTCGTCTTGATGAACAGCCACAAAGCCAAGAAAACCAACATCTGCCATGTCCTGTTTTTGTTTTACGAGGCCGTCTAAAAGTGCGAGCGGTTTCACTTTCTCCAGACAGCTTGCGTGCGCGTCTATATTTGAAATAACGAAATTCTTGAGCGGATGATAATAACGTACGCATGATTATTGAAGCGCTTCTGACATCCGATCTTTTCAGAAATGGACAAATGTGAGAGTGAAGCGTTGAAAAACAAAGGAGCAAATGATTCTTTCAGCAACCTAAAACAAGAACACACTGCTACATTTAACTTTTATCATCGCCTTTTGGACCATTATGAACTGGGAATAACGGAATTACTTTCTAACAGAGGTTACATGTGCTGGCAAAGGTTAAGATGCAGATGGGAGGTTTGTACTGAATGTGGGCTATATGTTGCGTGTTTTTGAAGCCAAATAAAGACTTGTATGTATGCTGCAAAAGTATGCTGTGTGTAATTTTCTTTAATTGGTAACATATAGCAGACTGTAAAGCAGGTCGCACACCAGTTGCGCCGTCACACACCAGAAGCGCACATTCGAATGTTATTTAAAATTGAACTACTCAGATGGCACTCTGTGGCGCTGCAGAAACATGAACAATGTCCTTAGTCGTGGCTGGGCGGAGCAGACAGTCACCGACTTGCGGAGCCGGTGTGCGTACCCTGATGGAAACCTATGTTTAGAATTCTAAAATGCATGGTGCTGCGTGGCGCTTCGCGACACATCTGGTGTGTGACTGCTTTAAGGGTCTGTATGTGTTCGTATAGTATATGTTGCATTTATAACGTTAATTGTAATATATAATTACAGACGTTACAGTAGGCTATTTTTTATCATTGATCTGTAGTTACAATCAAATCTTGTTCATAGAAAGGTTAGTAATGAACATTTATACACAAGTATTTATGTGTGTAAAGCATCTGTTTTGTGAGAAGTGCTTCTCATATGATATGAGAACGACGTGTACAGCTTTACTTTGACATTTCCTCCAGTGAGAATGACGTAGAATAAAACTTTGTCCATTGGTACCCTTTTGGCAGTGGAAATGCAAGCCTGATAAAGGTGACCCAAACTGTACCGTACTGTACCACTCAGTGGAAACGGGCCATTATAAATGTTTCTCATCTTCATAAATGACCTCTTCAATGTACAAAACCAGGGTTCTTGCACCATTTTAAAAGTAAAATTTTATGACCTTTTAAGACCTCAACAAATATAATTTAAGACCCAAAAATTTCATAATTTCTTTGGAATAGGTTACTCAATTTATTGCCTCCTACAATGGAAATCAAAACTTTAAAGTTTTCCATTTGGAATCAATTATCTGCAATGTGTAAACTTGGTAAGTAAAAAAAAAAAAAGCAAAACTACTTTTCTTTGAGACCTTTTTCTTTTCTTTTTTTTTGTTCCTTTGTGATGTAGAACAGAGCCAATGTAAAACAGATAAGTTGGATTACACTAAACAACACAATGCCTCGTATGAAGGAACCATATAGAATAGAATACTGAAAATAAGCTCAATAATGAAAGGCCTCAAAACAGCCTTTCACAAGCCAAAATGTTGACAAATAATCTACATAACTGTTAGAAAACACAAATGCTATTACATGACTTTTAATGAGAGAAACCCTTTGTTTTGTAACATCCCAAATTCTCCTCAAGACAAGTGGCATCATGTGTGTGTGTGTGTGTATATTATAGGTGGGCATAGATTAATTTTTTTAATCTAGATTAATCTAGATTAATTTCAAAATCAAACTAGATTAATCTAGATTAAAATGGCTCATTTGAATTCTGCCGAAGGCATTCAGAATATGTGTGCTACCCAAATAATATAAAAATAATATAATACCCAAATCTCCTGTTTCCAAAATGCATCACAAACTGCTTGAGAAACTGTTTTACTATGATAATTGGTGATGAAAATAAATGATGTTCAATAAGATGTACTTGTGTTTACTAACTGTTTATTCAGTTAAACATGAATGTTAACTGTAGGCCTACATAAGCTCCAAACAGTGCCGCTGGTGCTTTTCTCCTTTCATGTGCGACTCGACGGCTTTAAGCCCCATCGTCACCTCACCACGGCAACTGCGTAATGGCAGCATGCATGTGCAGACCGACGTCAGCGTCTGTAGCCGACCTACCGTAATAAGCTAATAAATTTCATTTCACTCATTTAATCCTTTCACTCCTGTTTCACACTAAATTGATCAACTATTAGATGTTTTACGGTGGACCACTGTGCTTCCCTATCGGCATTAAGCACACCGGCTAAAAATGTAATACCTACAGCAACTTTACGGTAAATTTAAGACAATTTAAGACCGTAATTTCCCGGGTTTTATTTTAAGACTTTTTAAGGACCTGTAGGAACCCTGAAAATGTACAAAAGTGATTTATGAAAATTTCTAAATATTGATGTATCTGTTTTTACAACAAACACTTATATAATATACATATATTGTTAAATAAACACATGTTGTTGTTGGCATGTTACCATGATGGTGTATTGTATTTGTGTGCATGCCATTTATATATTATAAATTAAGTATTATTATTATAATATTTAATTATATGCTAATCAGTATTCATTTAAGCTTGTGGAAAAGCTTGTAATGAATGTTTGTGCTCGTCTCTTTAACACCTGTGTTTTTAAAGTGGTTAGAACAGTGTTTCTCAACCATCTTCCCAAAGGACCACCAACAGTTCATGTTTTAGATGTCTCCTTCACCTTTCACACCCATTACAGGTCTTTCAGTCTCTAACAATGAGCTGATGATCAAAATCGGGTCTGTTTGGTTAAGGAGACATAGAGAATGGGTAGAGCTGGTGGTCCTCCATGAACATGGTATATTATAAAAGTTAAAAACAGACATTTTTTTGTAATGTGATGTATGTAGACAAGCAAATGCTGCTACTATTTTATTTATTTATTTATTTATTTATTTATTTATTTATTTATTTATTTATTTATTTATTTATTTGTTTATTTATTTATTTACATGGTTTGTATTTATTATTATTATTATTATTATTATTATTTATATAATTTTTATTTTCTATCTATCTATCTATCTATCTATCTATCTATCTATCTATCTATCTATCTATCTATCTATCTATCTATCTATCTATCTATCTATCTATCTATCTATCTATCTATCTATCTATCTATCTATCTATCTATCCATCTCTCTGTCTATTTGTTTATTTATTTTAGAATAGAATTTTGGCAATAACAGTATTTGCATGAAAATTACATGAAAAAAAAAACCTCAACTGCCATCATATTATAGAACGAGAGTCAGGGGGATCATCACTTTAATAAGTCCTTATATGTTTTGTACAAATAAATGTTTTATCAAAAAAGTACCGGCAATTTAAAGACAAAGAAAATAATAGAGCTCAAGAGGCATCATGGGGACTGTTTGCATTGAGAGAAGAAAAATAACAAACACTTGAAAGCATTTTCAGATCCCTCTACACAGTTTTTGAGATATTAAACTGAACTCTTAACTGTACCAAACAGAACAGAAGAAAGTCAACACAAATCAATGTGAGACATATCAATCTATGTGTGAATGTGATAAATAATATACATCCCGAGGCATTTATATATACTTTAAAAGACAGCAACAAACTTCTCATCCTCTCTCAGCTCATGTGGCCTTCAAAAGCTTTAAAGTCCTGGATTGTCTGTCTCTATGCATCCTAATCCTCAATAAAGCACCTACAGTGACCCTACGGATGGGGTTAACCGGCCCGCTGCTATAAAAAATGCTATGTCTATTCAGAGATCTTTTAAAACAGCTTTTAGATCCCAGTGAATTGAACATGAAGGCTGTGTAGTCGCACTACATGAGTAAATCTAGACAAAACTTTACATCTGAAGAAGTTTGAGGTCTTGATTTTTTGAACGGTCTGACATACAGAATCAGCCCGAGGTCATGTATTGATTATTTGTGAAGTAGACTGTGTTTACTCAGTACTAGTGCTTTCTCTGGATTGAGAATAAAACTCTTGGTTGAGATAAAATTCTTAGTTTGGTTGGCTTTTTTTTAAAGATTGAACTTAAAGGTAAACAACAACAACAACAAAAGTGTTCAAAACGTATTTCGCAATGTAACTTACAATTTGTGCTGGGCCGTATGTGCTTGTTATACAATACATGTGTTATTTTTATCGACTTGTAAAGACCTTAGAACACAGGTGTCAAACTCAGTTCCTGAAGGGCCGGAGCTCTGCACAGTTTAGTTCCAACCCTAATTAAACACACCTGATCAAACTAATTGAGTCCTTCAGGCTTGTTTGAAACCTGCAGGTAAGTGTGTTGAAGCAGGGTTGGAACTAAACTGTGCAGGGCTGCGGCCCTCCAGGATCTGAGTTTGACACCCCTGCCTTAGAAAATGTCAAACGCTGGAATTATTTGTATGAAATTGTATTGGGCAACAAAACAAAACAAAACAAAACAAAACAAAACAAAACAAAACAAAACAAAACAAAACAAAACAAAACAAAACAAAACAAAACAAAACAAAACAAAACAAAACAAAAAACAACAAAAAACAACAAAAAACAACAAAAGAGTTTTATATTAAATTTTTCACAATGTAACTTACAAAATAGACAAAACTATTTTGTGTGCTGGGATGAATGTGCTTGTTATACAATATGGATGTACATGTGATGTTATGTGACGATATCGACTTGTTAAGACCTAAGAAAATGTGTACACTTGTCATTTATTTATTTATTTATTTAAAAAAACAAAACAAAAATGTATTGACAACATCTCAAAATATATATATATATATAAAAAAAAAGTGTGCTGGACTGAATGTGCTTATGTGTGTGTACATGTGATGGTATTTTTCTAGACTTGTAAAGACCTTAGAAAATGTGTGCAACAAAATGTCAAAAAAGTGCCAGGAATTATTTGTATGAAATTGTATTGGGCAGAAAAACGAAACGAAACGAAACGAAACAAAACAAAACAAAACAAAACAAAACAAAACAAAACAAAACAAAACAAAACAAAACAAAACAAAACAAAACAAAACAAAACAAAATAAAATAAAATAAAACTAAACTAAACTAAACTAAACTAAACTAAACTAAAAGAAACAAAACAAAACAAAACAAAACAAAGCAAAGCAAAGCAAAGCAAAGCAAAGCAAAGCAAAGCAAAGCAAAGCAAAGCAAAGCAAAGCAAAGCAAAACAAAACAAAACAGTAATATCGTGTCTTTAACATTTCTAATAAAATATTATGATTTAGAGCATTTATTTGCAGAAAATGACAACAGTTCAATTTCTGTTTCAAACCTTCAATATATATATTTTAAATCATATACTGCCTGTCAAAAAAAAAAGCTGCACACTCAAATAATTAATCGAATAGCTTTGATAATGGCAGACATTCGCCATATCATCGTTTCAACATGCTTCTGCAATATCACAACATTTATTCTTCTAAAGTCTTCTCCAGCACATGCCAAAGATTCTCAATAAGGTTAAAGTGTGGACTCTGTGGTGGCCAATCCATGTGTAACAATGATGTCTATATGTACTTTTTTCAGTATTCAATGTTATTATTCATTCATTCATTTTCTTTTCAGCTTAGTCCCTTTATTAATCCGGTGGTCGCCACAGCGGAATGAACCGCCAACTTATCCAGCACATGTTTTACGCAGCGGATGCCCTTCCAGCTGCAACCCATCTCTGGGAAACATCCATACACACTCATACGCTACGGACAATTTAGCCTACCTAATTCACCTGTACCGCATGTCTTTGGACTGTGGGGGAAACCGGAGCACCCGGAAGAAACCCACACGAACGCAGAGAGAACATGCAAACTCCACACAGAAACGCCAACTGACCCAGCCGAGGCTCGAACCAGCGATCTTCTTGCTGTCAGGCGACAGCACTACCTACTGCGCCACTGCGTCGCCCAATGTTGTTATTATTATTATTATTATTGTTATTATTATTAGAAGTAGTAGTAGTAGTATTTAAAATTTTTTGCAAATAAATTATAATAACTATAAACTGGAACTATGTTTATCCTGTAGTAGTGCAGCTTAATAATTTTTGGTGGGAGCTCCAATATTTTCTTAGGAGCTTGTAACTCTCTGAAGTTGGCAGCCCCTTTGCTACCAAGTAAAACGTTCATTTTTGAGCCCTGAATCATGACACATTACTTCTACAAGCTGAGATGTGGCAGCCAAACTTAATGGCGTTAGTTAACCCTGCAACCTCTGATTATGTTCAGACTGGCGAGTCTGTAGGACCATGACCAACGGTAAATGGACGAGTGCGAGCACACCTATAATAATAATCAAATATCTAAATTAAGATCGCATCTAAAATGATGATCAGCACATAATTATAATCAGTCCACATTTGAGACCTGCGTTTAATTGGAGTCAGATCAAATTAATAACACAGTCAGTCTAAAGTAAATTAAACCGTTTAACACTAGAACTACCAGAACTCTATAACAACTTTAATGACAAACTATTAACACAGTCAATCTGACCTTCAGACTTGATTGTACTTTGTCATTTGATGTCAGATCATATTTGTATTTAAAGACTAGGTTTTTAAAAATAATAATAATATTAATAATTGAAAAAATCTTCAATGTCACAATCACCAGCAATCTAACAGTTGCAGATTGCTTGAGAACTACACATCTGCTACTGTTATGAACTACAAGCCCCACCATGCACCACTCACACACACCAATTTCAGTTCTCTCCTTGATTGCAAACACACAGCTGAAGCTTGTGAAGACTTATTACAAGGACTATAAATACACCTCACTCTCACACACACATTGCTGAGTCTTGTTTGCAGTAACACTTCTAGAAGTTTTCTAAGCGTTTTCTAGTGATGGCCAAAGCGAGGCTTAATGATACGCTAAAACAGTCAAAGCAAATGTGTCGAAGCTTCAAAACGTTTTAAAACCAGTCTCTACAGTGACACCTAGTTGTCATTTTTTATTGCTCTGGAACAGCTTTAGCAAAGAAACAGTTAAGCAAACTGAGGAATTAAACCCAACGTTGAAGAGTTGAGGTTTCAAGATTTAGTGAAGCGGTGAGAATTCCAGACTTGCATGCAGAGATAATGGGTTCGAATCCAGAGTGATATAGCTATAGATGTTAGTTTTTAAATCCTCTGTTCTTGTACCATGTTTTGTTTTAACATTGGTCAGACATCCGAATGAACACTGTGAATAAATGTCTTGTTTTGGCCATAAAACAGTACCATTAAAAAACATCAAGTCATAATTTCAGAGTATTTGTTCTCAGGATAAGTCGGGATTTGAACTTAGGACATTTACAGCACAGTTACTCTGTGGACACACGCAGTCCACTAGGCTACATTAGATAGAGCTTTCTTTTGACTCTGTCAGTCAAACGCAGATTCGCCAGGTCTCGAAACACTTCTGAAATAACCAATGCTTTCAATTCCTTTTTATCACATGACCTGGTGTTTCAAAACACTTTAGACACATTACCTGGGTGTTTTGAATCACCTTAGTGACATGACCTGGGTGTTTTGGATCATGTTTCGGTGCAGTGTTCTCCACATCTCCACATTGTGTCGAAACGTCAGATTCACGTCAGCAATCCCTATCGTTTTTCCAATCGTTGCTTTTGACCTTTGCCTTGTTTTCTTCTGTATGTAGTTTTGCCACCTGTATCGACCATTTTGCCTGTGACCACGACTACGATTTTGGATTACCCTCATGTATCTGTTTGTTCCTGTGTGACAATTGCCTGCCTGACTAAGTTATTAAAGAAACTGTGTTTGGACCATCACCTTTGTTGTCACCCGACACATGTTACACAGTATAAAACCTTATGGACACACATACAAATATATACAGTTAACGTCAGAATTATTACCCCCTGTATGTTATTTTCCCCAATTTCTGTTTAACGGAATAAAGATTTTCTTCAACAAATTTCTAATCATAACAGTTTTAATAACTCATTTCTAACAACTGATTTATTTTATCTTTGCCATGATGGCAGTACATAATATTTTGTTAGATATTTTTCAAGATACTAGTTTTCAGCTTAAAGTGACATTTAAAGAGCCACGAAACCCCCTGTCTCAGCAGGGTGTTTTCACACCTCTGTTTTGAAAAAAGTCAGGAAAGTTGGGCGTGTCCAGCTCTGGGAGTGTGGGAGTGTCGGGGGAGGGAAAGAGGGTAGAATTTGCATAGAAGGGAGTTTCCATTCGGGCACGCGCTAAGTTTCACAGGCAAAACAAACACACAGAGGCTGATTTGATACTGCATGGCGAATGAGAGAAAAAAAATCCTCCGCATTTCCCTGTAACTTATGTACTCGGTAGGTAGGTAGCGTCAGAAAGCCGTGTGTGTATAGACTATCACAAAATGCAGCGAAAATCCTGCACGACTAGAATAGTTTGTGTTTATATGTTTACACTCGGAGAGCAGCATTTAAACAAAGGGCACTGCACTGCAAACACTTACCAAATCTGTAGACAGACAATCAAACTGGAGCGGTGTCTTTTTATTAAAAGGAGACGAGCGGCAAATCCGGATTTCACCATTTCCAGATGAGAAAAAGCTCTCGGGTAAAAATGTTCCTTACAAATGCATTTCTGTCGCATGTCGCGTGCACTGTAATCCACACGTGAGTCCAGCAGCTCTCTCATAGAGGGAAAATGAAAACAAAACCTTGTTGCAACACACTAATAAACGCAACATCTACGACTCTTGTCTTGAAATTCTTGTACTTTCACTTGTTTTGGCAACACAACGTGGCGTCTCTCTGCCGTCTGAACGATGTAAACTGGTAAACAGTCTCCGGAGCTATCATGCATATTAATGAAGTTTCACGTCATACACAATAGAGCGCGCTGATTAGTTTGAAGCACGTCTTCTAATGAATTAATGCCGCACACTCAGAGACGTCAGAATGTCCTCGAAAAGACAGACAGCCATTCTCCACTCTGGATTTACACCTATGTATCTCATGGCCGTGACGTAGCTTCAAAAATTCGTTTCAAACCGGAAGAACGAATTTGCTCAAAATAACACAAAAACAACCAATTTTCACTTTTTAGTGCAATATATGTGTCCTAATAGTGTTTATAGCAGCGTGGGACACATATATGACTGTCAACAGCTCAAAAATGTGTTTTGGTGTTTCGTGACCCTTTAAAGGCTTAATTAGGTTAATTAGGCAAGTTAGGGTCATTAGGCAATCATTGTATAACGATGGCTTGTTCTGTAGACAATCAAAAACAAATATTGCTTAAGGGGGCTAATAATATTGACCTTAAAATTGATAAAAAATAATAAAAACTGCATTTATCCTAGACAAAATAAAACAAATAAGACTTTCTCCAGAAGAAAAAACATTCTAGGAAATACTGTGAAGAATTCCTTGCTCTGTTAAACATCATTTCGGAAATATATAAAAAAAAAAAACAATAATTCACAAGAGGGCTAATAATTTTGACATCAACTATATATATGATACACTGATACACTTACACTAGGTTACATTGGTTAACTCACCACTCAAAGTCGTGCGCTCTGCAGATGCAGGGTTCAGCAGACAGGATCCTGGAGTTGTCCCATCCCACCATACAATAATTTCCAGGCCGACGCTTCATGTAGATCTGCTTTTGACCCATTATGCATGGCTCACCCTGAGAAAATAATATTAAAGTCAGGAACTGCCGCGATTATCTGCTGTAGTGTACATGAAACTCATTACAGGCCATTCCAGCGAGCTTTATGTGCTACCCGCAATTCACCTGGACTACATCTACCATGGCGTTTTGCAGCAATCAACACCCACAGCTGTTAACAATTTGGACTGACAGACACACAGACACACACACACACACAGCTGAAGATCATTCACACTGATTACACTCACTATATTAACCTTCACTATATAAACCGTGACACGGTGGCTCAGTGGTTAGCACTGTCGCCTCACAGCAAAAAGGTCGCTGGTTTGAGTCCTGGCTGGGTCAGTTGAGATCTCTGTGTGGAGTTCTCCCCGTATTCGTGTGGGTTTCCTACGGGTGCTCCGGTTTCTCAAGACATGCGCTGTACGTGAATTGAATAAACTAAATTAGCCCTAGTGTATGTATGTGAACTAGTGTGTATGGGTGTTTCCCAGTACTGGGTTGCAGCTGGAAGGATATCCGCTGTGTAAAACATATGCTGGATAAGTTGGCAGTTCATTCCGCTGTGGCGATCCCTGATGAATAAAGGGACTAAGCCAAAGGAAAATAAATAAATGATCTCTCTCACATTGCAGAGTACTGTTCTACTGTTTAGTGTGCAATTCAAAGTGTTTTCTCTGTTCCAGTATGCCTGTGTATTTACCTTTGGACTGTCTATTGGATTATTATCTCCTTCCTTGCCATTGCTCCTTGACCCTTGCCTGTATCCCATCCCTTATTTAAATAAAGCTACACTTGGAACTCAGCTCTGTTATTGAACTCATCGTTAGAGGAACAAACAATGCACAACTCCGAAATTGTATTAGTGTATTATGTTTTTATTGTACCTGGTTATGCAGGTGCCAGGTTTGGTAGTCCCCTTCTGTACACCTTCTGGTGAATACAGACTTGTAGTCGATTTTAATGAGCTGCCATTCGGACCGATGGCTGAAGTGTCCGAAAAATCTGCCAACAGACAAACAAAACTTTGATTTACTTACTCATTTTGGAGTGAACCAGGAGACTTTATTAGCTGTTCAGGCGTGTAATGTAGACACTGGAATTAAAGTCTGCAAGAAGGTACATCTCCTGAGGCCGGATGTGCAATCGTGGGTCACTTCATTAGCTATGTCTGAAATTGCTCCCTACATCCTATAATGTGCACAGCATGGGGTTAGTTGAATTCAGAGTGAATAATACCCCTTTTAATTCAGTCTTTTAGAAGCGCATTCTAATATACAGCATATACAGTTGAAGTCAGAATTATTAGCCCCCTTTAATTATTAGCCCCCCTGTTCATTTTTTCCCCAATTTCTGTTTAACGCAGAGAAGATTTTATCAACACATTTCTAAACATAATAGTTTTAATAACTCATTTCTAATAACTCATTTATTTTATCTTTGCCATGATGACAGTAAATAATATTTTACTAGATATTTTCCAAGACACTTCTATACAGCTCAAAGTGATATTTAAAGGCTTAACTAGGTTAATTAGGTTAACTAGGCAGGTTAGGGTAATTAGGCAAGTTATTGTATAACGATGGTTTGTTCTGTAGACTATCGAAAAAAAAATTGCTTAAAGGGGCTAATAATTTTGACCTTAAAATTGTTTTTAAAAAATGTAAAACTACCTTTATTCTAACCAAAATAAAACAAATAAGACTTTCTCCAGAAGAAAAAACATTATCAGACATACTGTGAAAATGTCCTTGCTCTGTTAAACATAATTGGAAGCATTTTTGAAAAAGAAAAATTAATTCAAAGGGGGGCTAATAATTCTGACTTCAACTGTACACTAATGCTATTTTTGAGTAACTATTTTTGAGTAAGATGTACATTTGTGATTTATTTTATATTATAAAATGTGTCTGTGATAATATGTCTTCACAATTTCACATGAGAATATAATTTAGAGCATTTTATTTGCAGAAAATGACAGCAGATCAATAAAAAATATTTACAAAACCTTAAATATTAGTAAAATATGTGTCAGTTAATGTTTATTTAAAGTAACACATATTAATGGCTTATGGTTTTTGGTTAAGTTAACTGTTTAAGGCCTCAGGCAATCCATCTCATGAACACTTGATGATAGTAACTGTGAAACAAACATCAATACTTTTTATTATTTCTTATTAGAATGCAATTTAACTTTTGAAAATCATATCTCCAATGTCACAAAAACAGCCTTCTTTCATCTGAGAAATATTGCTAAGTTACAAAGTATGCTATTCATCTCAGATGCAGAAAAGCTAGTTCATGCTTTCATGACTTCTAGGCTGGATTACTGTAATGCTTTGGTCGCTGGTCGCCCAGCATCCTCTATTAATAAACTTCAGCTAGTACAAAATGCAGCTGCCAGAGTTCTTACAGAGTCTAGAAAAATATGAGCACATCACCCTAATTGTATCCTCCTTACACTGGCTGCCTGTTAAGTTTCGTATTGATTGTAAAGTGTTTAATATTGCTTCTTACCTATAAAGCTTTAAATAATCTAGCTCCTGTTTGTCTAACCAACCTTTTGGCTTGCTACAATCCAACCCACTCTTTAAGATCTCAAATTTCAGGGCTTCTGGTAGTACCCAGTATAGCAAAGTCGAGTAAAGGAGGTCGAACCTTCTCATTTATGGCTCCTAAACTCTGGAATAGCCTTCCTGATAATGTCCGAAGCTCAGACACACACTCTTAGTTCAAAACTAGATTAAAGGCCTCTTTTTAGTAAAGCATACACTCAATGCATCGCATAACGGTATGATGCATGAATGTGCTCTACGCAGGTAAGCTGGCTTGACAACCACCTGTAGGACACACTCCTCCTGTCTTCATGCACCAGACATTTTGTTAGAAACACTCATATGCTTTACATGTTTGTTTCTATGTTTGTTTATATAACTGCTATTTACATTCATATAGCACTTCATTTTGCATCTCGTTTAATACACTATTTTCTTTATTCTTTATTTCCACCTGGGGATCTCGAGGCCTCTAGAGATTATGCAGCACCATTGATGCAATCCAAGACCTGTGAAGAGATGATCCCATGGTATCCATAATCCTGGACCAGGCCATATCCAGAGCTGATGCTGTGGTAATTATGGAGGAGTGGAGAATATGAGACTGATTCCTGAAAGACCACCGTGACAAACTAGTCCCCGCATTGATTCTGTGGGCCAACCTGACCTCCCACCGGTGCCCTACTCACACCTGCAGTTTCTCCACGATGGACGTCCAGCTTCTCCAGCCACCGGCACCTAGATTGCAGCTCCACACAGAAAGTTTGGCCAGAAGAATAATGGTTGTGCCCAACAGAGCCTCGTTTCTCTCAAGGTTTTTTTCCTTCACTTCGTCAATTGGTGAAGTTTTTTTTTCCTCGCCACTGTCGCCACTGGCTTGCTTGGATCAAGACTTGTGGAGCTGCACTTCGGTGGATTTGCTCTACAGTGTTTGAACTTTAATTTTTTTTTTTTTATTATTTATTTATCATTTTACAATATAACAATCAGCACAATTGACAAAAAGAATATTCAGCATTAAGTAGCATCAGAGTATACAAATATAAAAACATATACATCAACAAATCCAGTTTATGTTACTAGATTAAAACAGCAATCAAATAACAGCTTGTGAATGGTCAGTGTGATAACAATTGGAATTATGTAGACAGAGGTCAAAGGGTTCATAAAGGGTCCATAAAAATATTCCAGGTTTCTATAAATATGTGTGTTTTGTTTTTTAAGCTATATGTTAGATATTCCAAATGCAGCGTGTCATTTATTATATTTTTAAATAACTCAAATTTTGGAGGGAGTTCCTGTTTCCAGTTTAACAGAATACATTTCCTAGATACATAAGAAATTGGACCAATCCTTTTAGTAAATAAAGGGTCCGATACCTCATTCAAATCCACCCCAAAAAGATATATTAAAGGAGTCTTGTGATATTTCTTTCCCAGGACTACCACAGAGAACTCATGTACAGAATCCCAAAAATCATTTAGTTTTTTACAGTTCCAAAAAATATGCATAATGGTACCCTTATGTTTCTTACATCGGTTACATAAAGGCGATGCACCAGGATATATCCTACTAAGTCGAACTGGGGTCAAATATATTCTTTGTATAAATTTGTAATTTTGTTCAATTATTTTATTACTTGAAAATGAAAAAGATATACATTTATATACAACATCCCATTGATCATCCTCGAAATTACAACCAAGGTCTTTTTCCCATACGTTTTTTAATGAGATTAAAGAAGAATCAGCTTGGTCTCTTAGGGTTGCATATATCTTAGATATCTTTCCCTTCAACATTGAAGTATTCTCTAGAATGTTTTCTAATTTAGATATTTCCGGTGAAATATGACCCTTTGCAAGCAAATCATTTATCAGGTGTCTAAGTTGTAGGTACATGTAAAAATCTTTATTGTCAATATCAAATTCACTTTTTAATTCAGAAAAAGATTTAAGTGTGCCCTCTTTAAAAACATGCTTAAAAGAGGCAATGCCTTGCTCTTTCCATTTAATGAATACTGTTCTTCCTATAGAGGATGGTAAATCTGGATTATAAGACAGAGGTGACAAGATAGAAATTTTTGAATGCAAGCTACAAAATCTTTTAATTTCTTGCCAGGTTTTTAGTATATTATAAATAACAAATGTCTTTACACAGTTTTTTACCTGCTTTATGTTATTAATGTAGGGTAATGATGTTAATGATACTGGATAAATGGCCTGTTTCTCAATATGAGTCCATAGTGCATTTTCTCGAGGGTGTACCCAGCTTATGATATTCTTTGTTTGTGCTGCCCAATAGTATAATTAAAAATCTGGGAGTCCTAAACCTCCATTTTCTTTAGATTTGCACAAAGTTTTAAGAGCAATCCTTGGTGGATGGTTATTCCAAATAAAAGTGCTAATTTGCCTATTTAAAGATTTGAAAAATGATTTATTTAAATAGCAGGGAAGAGACTGAAATAAATAACTATAACGTGGCAGTACATTCATTTTGATCACATTTATTCTTCCCAGGAGCGATATGGGCAATAAAGACCAATATTCTAAATCATCCTTTATTTTTTTATTTAATGGGAGATAATTATTGCTAAACAGATCCTCGAGGTCGGGAGATATCACCACGCCCAAATATGTGAAACCTGTCTGTCTCCAAGTGAAAGGTGATATATTGCGAAGATTTTCAGTAATTGGAGAGGATAATAAGCAGGCATTAGACTTAGTAATATTAATTTTGTAGCCTGATATACTGCCAAATTCCTTAATAATATTAAGTGTTGCAGGAATAGATTGATCAGGTTTAGTTAAATATAATAAAATATCATCTGCATACAGAGATATCTTATGAACAGTATTTGTAATATTTACCCCCAATACATCATCTTTACCCCGTATAGCTTCAGCGAGTGGTTCAATAGCTAGATTGAATAGTAAGGGGGAAAGAGGGCAGCCCTGTCGACAGCCTCTTCTTAATTCTATTTCTTGAGACATTAAGTTATTAGTACAGATTTTTGCTAAGGGATTACTATATAAATTTTTGATCAGCGAAATAAATTTATCACTAAGGTTGAATTTTTTTAGAGCCGCAAATAAAAATTTCCACTCAATTCTATCAAATGCCTTTTTGGCATCAAGGGATACTATTATTGTTTGTAAGCTGTTCACTTTCGAATGATTAATTATATTTAAGAGCCTACGGATATTGTCTGAACCATATCTAGCTTTAACAAAACCTGTCTGATCTGGGTGAATTAAGCCGGGAAGAATTTTTTCTAGTCTGATGGCAAGTAGTTTACATATAATTTTAAGATCAACTGGAAGTAGCGAAATTGGGCGATATGACATGCATTCTGTTGCATCTTTATCCTTTTTGTGAATTAAAGTTATAATAGCGGTTTTCATTGTTTCAGGGAGATTTCCTCTTTTAAAGAAATCATTTACCATTGGCATAAAAATGGGTTCGATTTGAGGCCAAAATGCCTTATAAAATTCGGAAGGGAATCCGTCCAACCCAGGCGTTTTCCCTGATGCCAAGGACCTGATAGCTTCTTGTACTTCTAGTGAAGTGGGTAATGCATCCAAATATGCCCTATCCTCCTCTCCCAATGATGGTAAAGTTATAGAGTCCAAAAATTTTTGTATATTTGAATCAGAAGGATTCTCAGTATGATAAAGTTTATCATAAAATTCAGTGAAAGCTTGATTGATCAATTTTGTGTCATATGTCAACTGACCTTTAAAGTTACGAATTGCTTTAATTGTATGTTCCGCATGTTCCTTTTTTAATTGATGAGCTAATAATCTACTAGGTTTATTCCCAAATTCGAAATATTTCTGCTTCGTGAAAAATAGCGATTTCTTAGTTTGTTCGGTTTGGATAAAATTTAATTGGTTTCTAATGTCGTTTAATTTTTTGAGATTATCTTCAGATGGATATCGTTTATGAAGTTGTTCAAAATTGGTGAGTTCTGACATTAGCTCCATCATGCGCTGCTTTGTTGCCCTTTTTCTTGCAGAGGTATAGGATATTAGGTTCCCTCTGATAACTGCCTTTGCAGCATCCCACATAACAGCTGATGAGACTTCAGAAGCAGCATTATCTGTTATATAATATTTAATCCATTCTTTAATATTGTTACATGCATCATTATTATTAAGTAATGATGAGTTAAACCTCCAGTGTTTATGTTGGGGTAGTCCTTGACCTATGGAGAGATTAAGATATACTGGTGCATGATCTGATACAAGTATTGATCCGATAGTACATACATTTACAAAAGGGATATATTCTTGAGGCAAAAGAAACATATCTATGCGGGAATATGTATTATGTCTTGTTGAATAGAATGTATAATCTCTGGTTCCAGGATTTAATTCTCTCCATATATCGACTAAGCCTACTTCACTGGAGGCTAGTTTTAGGGCTTTAGATGAGTTATGATTAAACATTGAAAACGTAGACCTATCCAAATTTGCATCAAAGCAACAATTAAAATCACCTGCTAAAAGGCCTAAAGAAGAACTGTATTGATTAAATAAAGTAACAATATTGCTCATAAATTTGGGGGTATCTGTATTGGGAGCATATATGTTCATTAAAGTAATTTCTTGACCATATAGGGTACCTTTAATTAGTATAAATCTTCCTTCTCGGTCAATCTGTTGTTCTCTAAATAAAAAAGGGAAATTTTTATGTATAAGTATTGCTGTTCCTCTTTTTTGAGTTGTATAACTTGAAAAAAACACTTGTCCCACCCAGTCTCTCCTAAGTTTTTGATGTTCTATATTAGACAGGTGGGTTTCCTGCAAAAAGGCAATGTTAACTTTTTCTTTCTTAAGAAATGTGAGCACCCGTTTGCGCTTAATAGGGTGACCTAACCCTTTGACATTCCATGTTATCACTTTGCATTCATTATCCATTTTACAATAGTGTTATGGTTGCCCTGACCATCGGTTTGTACACCCGGAAATGAAAGATTGGATACTATGTGCTGAACCATTTTAAACTCTGAGAATCGCGAACTAATCCCCCCCTCCCAACCACACCCCATCCCCTTTGGCATAAGCCCTGTCCCCAAACGACAGGGCAGCCCCATAACCGAACTAACTCTGGGCATATAATAACCAGTAAGATAGTGCTCAAATCCCCAACACACAAATCTCAAAATTCTGAATTACAATTTACATGTTTTTCGAGACAAAAAATAAAATAAAATAAATAAATCGTAATTATTAGTATTTGTCAGTCTTAACAAGACATTTATACCCCAAATAGCCTATTCATTTTAGTCCGATCCATATAGTATTACTCACGACAGTCTAGCCAATTTTACGATAGAACTCCTCGGCGTCTTTGGGAGATGAGAAAAGGTAGATCTTTTTGTCATGAAGAATTCGCAGTTTGGATGGTTGGATAAGGAATCCACGGTACATCCCTTTATCAGCAAACAGTTTTCTGACATTGTTAAACTCCCGGCGTTGTCGCATAGTTTCGACTGAAAAGTCCTCGGAAAGGTACAGCCTGTTTCCATCGTAGGTGATTTCTCTGCGTCTTGTTGAGCGAAATACCAGTTCCTTATCCTGAAATTTAAGGAAGCGGATGAGAACGGCCCTGTGTTGGTTAGGTTTAGCTGGAGCTAAAGTCCTGTGGACCCGCTCCAGGGTGAGCTGTGTGTCAGGTGTCATGTTCAACCACTGTGGCAGCATGTCTTTGATGAAGTCCATGAGCGGTTTTGATCCTTCTGCACCCTCTTGTAAACCAAAGAGTCGAAGATTCTTTCTCCTGCTGCGGTTTTCTAAATCTTCCACCTTTGCTTCCAGGAGATTCAGGCGTTTAGATGCCGATGTAGTGAACGAATCGGCTTTCCGCCGCCACAATGCGCTCCTCCACGTCATCGATTCTTTTTTCATTAGCCGTTACCGCATTTTTAATCTCTGTCAGGTTGATCTCTAACGTCTTAACAGATGAAGAAACTTCCGTTAATCGTTTTTCAATACCGTCCAGTTTGGTTCCAAGCTCAGTTCTCAATGCTTTTAATTCCGCTAACACGTCTGATGTATCCGCCATGACAGCCAGGTCAAGATCGGCCTGAGGTTTCTGTTTTTCCCCTCCTGTTTTACGAGCTCTAGTAAAAATGTCACACTGTTTTGGAGCAGGATGTTTGGACATACTCAGATTGTTAATTTCGATCGGAGTTAGTTAAATTTAGAAGGGTATTATAATTTTTTGTGTGCGGGTTGTCGGAGCGAATCAATCAACCAGCCATCCTCGCCAGAGCCACGTGACCACTCTGAACTTTAATTTTAAATACACTGAACTAAACTAAACTGAACTCCAACTCTGAAATCTGGACTTTACTAGAATTATGTTAAGCTGCTTTGACACAATCTATATTGTGAAAAGCGCTTTATAAATAAACATGCATTGAATTGAATTGAATATATTTGCATTCACTATTTACTTTTATTTTTAAATATAATAATTATCTATTTTTTTATCTCTGTCATTCTGTTGCATTGTAGAAGCTGCTGTCACGAAAACTAATTCTCGTATGTGTGAACATACCTGTCAATAAAGCTCTTTCTGATTCAGATTCTGTTTATTAACTTATGCATTACCTATATATTATATATTAATCTATATTAATTTCTTTGTTTAATTTTTTATATATATATTTTATATATATTTTTTTTCATATTTTGAACATTTGAAATGCTTTAAATCTGACAATTAACATTCATATGGGTAGTTACAAAGTAAAGTTGATGTTATTGCCTTCATATCTATTATGCACCAGATTAAAATTACATATTAATAAAATATACAAATTCATTTAGAAATTCTATTTTACTCACTTCTTCCTTGTATACTGTGCTTTTTTGTCATCCACTATACAGTATAGGGAATATTTTGTATGTAAGACTCCCGACATGAAAAAAATACTATAGTAATTTATAATTATAGTGTTTCTGAGTCATATCTGTAGAGCTGCGCATCGATGGATTTCTATTCAGTGTTTGGACTCTCGGTAGTGATTATTAACCCACACTGAACTGAGCTAAACTGAACTGAACTTAATCTCTGAAACTGAACTGACTTTGTTTCAATTCACTATAATCTTCCATGTGAAGCTGCTTTGACACAATCTACATTGTATAAGCGCTATACAAATAAAGATGAATTGAATTGAATCATACTATAGTAAACCATGTAAATCAATCTGTTGAAAGTCCGCTGAGAGCTTTATGTGACTATTTTCATTTTCATAAGGTTCCGCTTACAGCATTGATGTTGTAATGTAATTTTAAATATCATCAGTTAAATAGACTTAAGTATCCATTTGGTTGTTAATGTCAGTGTTCTGCCACTCTGGTCTTGTAAATTCTTGTTTTGGTGGCAGAGTCTGGACACTAGCTCTGTCTTGTCCTGTCCTGTTGTGCTCGACTCAAGTTTTCTCGGGTCAAGCACTTGTTTTCTGTCATTGTGTGTGTCTCTGTGTGCGCGTCGTCGTGAGTGCGCGCAGACCGTCATATGTTGCCTTGTCCTGAGTGTTCCAGTCCTGATCCCTGCCAGCCTGCCCAGTCCAGTTTGTTTGTGTATTTATTTGTTTTGTTAATGTTTTCCCCCTCGGGGTAGTTTATTTTGCCTTTTATTTTATTTTTATTATTATTAAACCCATATTATTTCTGCAATTTAATTGAATCCTCGCTCCTTTTCTTCTACACCGAACGCGACAGTTAGAGCATAAAAAGAGACGAAAGACCGTTTAAACAGAAATTCTATTGAAAATACAGGGGTAAAATGAATTTCCATAATTTCATATATAGAAAAATTTAACTTAATGCAGTGCTTCTTGTTTGGTCTCATACCCACTTTATATCGTATCTCAGCCCGGCAGTGAAGATCGCTGTTTTTTTTAAAGAAATCAGATGTTAAACTCTGCAATTTTGTATGGGATGACAATTCACCGGAAGCCTTGGGGCTGGCGGACTGAAATTTAAAGTCTGGGTGCATCTACCTCATTATATAGTTGTCATGGTAACACAAGAACTATGCTAAAGTCTATAGAATACACAAGGCATGTCACTCGTATAGTTTTGAATAGAGAAAAATGCAATGGCCAATATGCCGAATGAAACCCCGCCTACTAGTACAGGAGCCAATTATCGCCCGCTATAGACTGAGGTTTCTCCTGGAAGAAGCTCAGACCAGACGTGTGCTTTTACGATAGTTGGTCAACAAACACACTGGAATCTCAGCAAATACTTGCTGCACAGGCATAAGAAATATATCCACATAAAGCTTGGAATCTTAGCTTGTAAATGAGTGCACTTGAAAACAAATGTTTTTTGGTTTTGTAATCTGTATGAAAAGAATGCGAGGTGCAGTTCGTCCTGTCAAACCCACATCACATGGCAGCAACTACTCAAACGCCCACAAACTTGTAAACAAAGAGTCGCTATCATTCCTGGAGGAGATTCGCCATCAAGACCAAGTTGTGGATTACTTCAGAAGACCAGCGCCATCTGACGAAGCATTATCCAGAGGATGATCATATGTAGTATGGCCATAAATGAGGTTGGTGTCGTGATCTCGTTCCTTTCAAGTGCGCATGCGCATTAGCTCAGGCGATCTGAAAATATGCTGATTTTATTTGATTCAGATGTTTAAAAACAAAACATATGAGATAGTTGTTGTTTAAGTTTATTGATGATTCCAAATATGTAATGTAATCGTAAGCTTGGCATACTGCCCGAGAGGCATTTCAAAGATGGCCGTCGAGTGGAATGACTTGCCTTAAAGGGACTTTGACTATACGATCCAACCGGATCCAGCACCTCTGAAATCTGATCCGGTACCTCATTTTACCGATCCCCCTCCTAAACCACTGTTCACTTTCACTTTCTTCCACGACTCCCCAACCCTCTTAACTTTCGTCCATGGCAACCCCCTTCCCCACTCTTCTCTTCGCCTTCGTCCGCGACATCCCTCTGCCATCCAACGCCCCGCCATAACCCCCACCCCCGCTTTCCACTTTCGTGCGCGACACCTCTACATCCTCGGGTAACATGCCGGATCCGTTACCCCGATCTGTTCCGGAACCTCGCAATTCACAAATTTTGCACTAACTATAGGATATATTAAAGAGCAATACACTACAGTTTACTTTAGTAAAAACTAAAGTTATAAACTAAATTACTCTTACAGCATTTATTACAGTTTATCAGTTCTGAATATTTAATAAAACAGTATGCTTTAGCATTCTATAACAAAACGTTCTAACAACTATAGTATTATTCGCTTTACAGTAGGGTTTAAAACAGCATAGTATTTGGGTAACACTTTAGTTTGAGTCACAATTCACACTATTAATTTTGGTCTTGTTAGGATATTAACTGTTTTTTCAGTACTTACAATGTATGATCTTATTCTACATACCAATATCTAAACCCTCTACTACCTTTATAACTATTGATAAGCAGATACAGGTAATTAGTAGTTGATAGAGCTAATAGCCTTATTTAATGGTTTGTTATTAGTGTGAATAATACATTAAAATAAAGTGTTACCAGTATTTGCTAAAAAAAATAACCACAGTATTTATGTTTCAAGTAGACCCTGTGTTTACAATAGTTTAGTTTTAACAACAAACATAACAATTTCCGTCCATGTTTATCTAATGCTGCACAGATTGTTAATGTGTGTTTAAACTAACAGTAAAAACAGCACAGTATGACCATCTTAAGCTATACACTAGCAGCAAGACATAATGAAATATGTTGTTGGTTCACTGAAACTAACATTAGCTTAGGAGTCTGAATCATTAACCTTTCCTCATGGGTTTACCTCTTAAACAAACAGTTTCTCCAAGCTCATAGGAAATTCTTCCTTATGTAAAAAAAGGACATAATGAGGACACAATTGCTGTATGTGTTTGTGGTTTTGGTGGTTTACAAGCACAGTTTTTTTTGTATAGTGACATGGGTATGACCTAGTTGTACATTATACAATTAAATATGTACTGTATAAAATACGGCGGCACTTTGGCTCAGTTGTTAGCACTGTCTGTGTGGAGTTTGCATGTTCTCCCCATGTTGCTGTGGGTTTCCTCCGGTAGCATCTGCCAGAGTAATTGGTGGTTCATTCCATTGTGGCGACCCCTGATAAATCAGGGACTAAGTCAAAGGATAGTGAGTGAATGTATAAAATACATTACGCCTATGGAGAGTCCCTGTAGACCACCAGTGTGTGTGTGTGTGTGTGTGTCTCTGTGAAAGATAGATGATGGTCAAAAACAAACCTCTATAGACTTACGTCATGATCTGATTCTCTGCACCTGCCTCCACTAACACACCGTCCACGAACAGCGGCATGGCTGAGAAACTGTGACGAGTCCACTGACGACCTTCATCAAAGCTGATCCTGTAGCAGACAAATGATCAAGTGTCAGCGGATGACAACACTACACACAGAAAAAAACATGGGGGTTTAGAGCAGTGTTTCTCAACCACGTTCCTGGAGGACCACCAACTCTGCACATTTTCCATGTCTCCTTAACCAAACACACCTGCTTCAGATGATCAGCTCATTAGCAGAGATTGAAAGACTGGTAATTAATGTGAAAAATGAAGGAGACATCCAAAACATGCGGTGTTGGTGGTCCACCAGGTACGTGGTTGAGAAAAACTGGTTTAGAGCAGGGGTGCTCAACCCCATTCCTGGAGATCGACCTTCCTGCAGTTTTCAGTTGCAGCCCATATCAAACACACCTGCCTGTAATTATCAAGTGCTCCTCAGGTTGTAATTAATTGGTTCAGGTGTGTTTGATCAGGGTAGGAGGTGAAATCTGCAGAAAGGTCGATCGCCAAGAACAGGGTTGGTCACCCATGGTTTAGAGCAATCTGAGTGCGATTAAGTCATTAAAACAAAATATATATATATATATATATATAAAATAAAATATGGGAGGGTGGTGGGAAATGGGTCTGAAATACCGGAGACTCCAGGGGAAAAACAGGAATGTTGGCAGGTATGTTCATACCAACAATGTTAACGATATTTAAATTAGCATTCATTACAATGGATATACTGTAAAAAAAAAAAAGCAATTAGTTAACTTTTCTTAAAAAATTGAGTTAACTTCTTACCTTAAAATTATTAAATATATGAGCTATTCGCATAATTATAAAAAATGAGGTCAACTTAACAGTTCTGAGTTACAGCAGGTTAGCTTACTTTAAGTAAAGTAACTAATCTTTTTTTTTTTTTTTTACAGTAAATTCTATTTTGTAATGATTGTCTGTCTGTATTTTATAATTCATATGGGGGTAGAAAATAGTTTTAAAAGTGATTCTAGTGACATTTTTTCAGCAGTTAGGTTCTGCAATTATTTTATATTTAGACTTTTTCATAAATCACATTTATAATCACATAAAACAACCTAATTTTTATTATACAAGTCACAAAGCACTGTCACATTTCAATTGTGCCAAATAGGAATCATGTCATTATTTGTATAGTGCACTTCTACAAAGTACACTGTAAAAAATGCAGGGTCCCACACAATTCATTCATGTTGTCCCAACACAAATTGATTAAGTTAACTTAACACTTTTAACAAATTTATGTGGATTGAACATAAAAAAATTTAGTTGTGCCAATGAAATATCAAGAATTGTGTTGTTTTGGCTCATTTTAATTAAGTAGTTTGAACTACAAAAAAATTGTGTACTTAAAAAAGCGACATGGTGGAGGAAAACAAAAAGGGTGGGAAGAAAAGAAACTGTGTGAGAGGATTTTTAATTTTATTTTTAAAGTTTTGCATTGTCTCGGAAGACATTTGCTTTCTCTCACAAAATATGTTTCAAGAGTTCACACTTAGCTGGTGATTTATAATAAAGCGTATTTGGCATGCTGTCCCGTGAGAGAGCCCTGAGCTCACAATATTCTCGAGCCCGGGGCTCCCTCCCGTTTGAAGGGCGAGAGGGGAGTTTGAACTCAGGTGGGTCTCCAGAACTCCCCTGCTTGTGAACGTGCTAAGATATATCTGGCTAAGAGTTGTCTTAAGATGCTATTTTGGAGTAGTCAATTTACTTATGGTGTATGTCTTTGGACGGTGGAAGGAAATCGGGAAACCCGGAGGACATCCACGCGAACACAGGGAGAACATGCAAACTCCGCACAGAAACGGCGACTGGACTGAAGTTTCTTTACAAGAATGCTGGTTGCTGACACCCATCAACTTTCATAGTAGGAGAAAAAAATACTATCCGCTTGTGAAGTTTGACATCACGCGAAGCGCCTTCTGGGTTCAAGTGCTATATCAAACCGTATGGGGAGACTCAACAAATTGTAATAATAAACATTCATAAAGCAATGTATTACTTTCAAAAATCACAATCGCAATGTAATAATAATAACAATTCCTTACACTTATATAGCGCTTTTCTGGACACTCAAAGTGCTTTACACATTTTTGGGGGGAATCTCCTCGTCCACCACCTGTGTGCAACATCCCCCTGGATGACACAATGGCAGCCATATTGCCATATCGCACACCACACACCAGCTGACTGGTGAGTAGAGAAAAAGAGTGATGAAGCCAATTATGATATGGGGATAGTTAGGAAGCCATGATGGACAGAGGCCAGTGGGCAAATTTGACCAAGATGCTGGGGTTAAACCCCTACTCTTTTTCAAAGGACATCCTAGGATTTTTAACGACCACGGTTTAACGTCTCAATCAAAAGACAGCACTCACTGAGCAGTGTAGAGTCCCCTTCACTAAATTGGGGCGTTAGGACCCACACAGACCGCAGAATGAGCGCCCCCTGCTGGTCTCACTAACACCACTTCCAGCAGCAACCTAGCTTTTCCATGTGGTCTCCCATCCAGGTACTGACCAGGCCCAGCCCTGCTTAGCTTCAGTGGGCGACCATGTTAGATGTTCAGAGAGAGATTCATTTTTCATAAATTGTTAAAATATTGGTGTCTGTGATGCAGCAAGTTCAATTTAATGTGTGATATGACTAAAAATTGGTCATAAATGAATATTTTCTCAATTCCAATGAGTAGCGGCTTGGACCCGGAAACAGTATTCCATACGTCATGACTTAACAAGTGCATTGAAGTCAATGGGTCCCAGCAATCAGCATTTTTCAAAGTATCTCCTCTTGAGTTCAATCAAATAAAGAAACTCAAATAGGTTCTGAACACATAAAAGAAAGAGTAAACTATGGCAGAATTAAAATTTTGGGGTGAACTCTCCCTTTAAAGACAAGTGAAGTAAGAAAAGCCCAAGAAACTATGACAATAATAAAAAAAAAAAATAGCGAGTTCGTAAAAGTCCACAAACGTGGGCGGGAGAAGAAACAAGTAACTTTCATCTTGAACGCCTGATCGTGATGCTTTCTGACAGCTCATCAACATGGTTTCACAGGTGCAAACAGTAGGCTAGCATGTGTGACAAGGTTGCGGCGCAAGGACTCAAGCTCCCTCCGTGTTATCTCCGGTCCGCTAAAAGCAACTGTTGACATGTATCCATTATGAGAACATACAGTCAAGGCTGTTATTTGAAGTCACACTTGCAGGAAACGACACGACTGCCCTCCACAGTTGTGACTCCACTTACTGTCTCGCTTGAGTTGTTTAAGAGAACTAAAAAAAAAAAATGAAGGTGCCACACTTCACTGGGCCTAAAACTAAAGCCCAACGCCACCAGTGATAAGAGAGAAAAGATTTAAGACTCTAGAGGATTAAACAGCACTGAAGCAAAACCAGGAAAGGCCAATTTGAGGAAGGAACCAATGTGTGAACTTGGGGGGATAAGTGGGAAGCTTTAATATGGAACACTTCCCATGGTACGGCACATAAAAACTGATTCCAATCTGTTATTTGGCAGCCTTTGTTTCATTTTTTTTGTTCTAGTAGGGGAGCATGTTCGACCTACAGTACGCTGACCCATCGATTTTTTTTTTTCCCTCAACAATCTTAATAGTACAAAACCTACCCTGTCAGGCAGACAGAGCGCCGACCGAAACAACTGAAGCGGGAATTCCACCAAACCAGCATGAATAAACCTGGCAGAATCAAAGTTATTTTCACCTACCAAAGATGTCTAGTGGGCACAGTGGGCTGCTTCACGGCTACCAAAGCTCCACCTTTGTCCAGAAACCACACGTTGTGCTCTTCGTCAAAAATCTGCATGGTGGGAAGAACAGTGTGGAGTTATCTTATTGCACAAACAGGGACACAAAGGCATTTTTATCACATCATGCAGTCGTTTTTTGGTTTAATCCCCACCATTTTTTTTTTTTTTTGCTATAAAAGTACTGCAGCGGTTACATTCTGTTCCAAATCCAAAAAATGTAGAAGCTAGCATTTTTTATCTATCGTCTTCTGTAATTAATGGCTTCTTTTTGAATGTATTTTTTAACACAAGCTCACAACATTAGCATGTTTTAAAGGGGTGGTCAATAACGATTTCATATTTTAAACTTTAGTTCATGTGTATTGCAGCAGAGTGAACATAAACAACATCTCTGAATGTATTATGCTCAAAGTTCAAAGCAAAGGGAGACATTGGCTTTTACAGTGTAAGCTTAGCAAAGCCTACAGCGAACAGACTTTGGGAACTACAAAAAAATACATCCGGGTTAATGAGATCATAAACGCTTCAGGTTACGTGCATTCACCATGCGCACACACCCTTCGCAGCAACGGGGCATGGCCAGAGACGCTGTAATGATATAGTAGAGAAAGCTTAAATGCCGTCCAAATGCTGCTATTTCCACAGAGTGTGTTCTGTTTCTGTATTTGGACCTCCAAAGGACATGACACAAAGAGAGAAGTGCTTACAATTAAATTTTAATTATGATCCAGAGAAAAAAAATATATAGCTAATATTTGACAAAGGAGAGCTTCCAGAATCTTTTCCAGTTCAGTGCTGGATTTGGCTAAAAAGTCAAATTGTGGATTGTGATCCACAAACTGTAAGTGTTTTGATTAGTGCTGTCAATCGATTAAAAAAAAATTAACAAATTAATCACACTTTTTTTTGCAATTAATTGCGATTAATTGCATTTAAAAGACTGAAACTTGCAATTTTGGCTATTCAAATGTAAAATTAACGTAAACGCAAGACAAAAAAACTTTAAATTCAAAATATAGTTGTTTATTAGAATTTTTGTTTAACTTGTAACACAGATTTCTTCATGTAAACAACATACCCACAATAAACCATCAAGATCCTGGCTTGACAGCCATATTTATTACAGAAATAAAAACACAGGCATGTAAATTCCATTTGAATTTTAGAACAATCAATGCCAATAAAGAAAAAATTGATTTCCATGTTGGATTCTAAGTGAACTGAAAAAAAAATGGCAAAATACAGCCATTGCAAATATGGAAGTTGAAAAGTTATAATAATAAAGTAATGAATACAAACAATTTCACTCATTAAACAGTTGTATTGCTGAGAGTTGAGAACATTAATTGTGAAGTAGAAACAATTTTGCTTAGTCCTGTTGACATTATCGGGGGACAATGTGGACCTTTTCTTTTAAATGATGTGAGCTGAGAGTGAGAACAGCCTCTCACAAGCAGAATCACCGAATCAGCATATGAAATTCGGTGCCTAATTTTTTTGCCACTGGTGCTACAACAAGGGCGTAAGAAGCATCAAGGGGTACATCAAAGGTACCCACAGGTACGCATTGCATTTTTTATTACTTACACATGCTTATTCCAAATATTTGTGAAAGACACTTGTAGGATTTTATTTTAAAGAGCAGGCGTGAGGTTCAGTTGTATGCTCTTTATTTTCTGTCTGATTTAACTACTGTTTACACAGCACTAAAGCGTGTGCTTGTAGAGGCGTGACATGGTGCCGATCCGCGAATCACAGAACATTATGTTAGCTAACCAATCAGAGCCTCTTGAGGGCGGGTCTTTCAGAGGAACTAGGACATATGACAGTCGTTCTCATGTTAGCTAAGTAGCAGTGTATAATCAAAGTAAGATATATGAAAAATAATGTGGTTTTCTACAAGTAAAGCATGAGCACACATTGCTTTGCATCTTATAAACACAACCAAGCCTTAAAAATACACTCTGGACCACCCCTTTAATTCTATGATGACATGAAATACATCAATAGTAGTCATTATTTTATTAAGGTCCGATAAAGTGCTTTGAAATGTGCATTTTTTTTTTCAATGATTGACGTAATCTCAACTGAAAAATGAAGAGAGGGTGGGACATAGAGTAGCTCCTCCCCCATTAAAAAAACAACCAATAGCATTTCATTTTTATCACAGCTCTGGGGTGTTTTCCCAAACAATGACATAAATCGTGGCTGAACTATCACAGTACGATGCATCGTTTGGGATAAGAACAATGTAGTAACGAGTATTTCCCAAAACCGTAGTTTTTCTGTTGCAGATCCATCGTTTGAACCACATTAAAGCTGATTTATACTGTGCTTAGCACAAGCTCTGTGATTGGTCGGCTTGGTACCTGTAATGAGTGGAGCGGTGCTGAAAGCTGCGAGCCCGTTGGAGTGTTTACAAGTGTTGTAATAACCTTATGATTAAAGGTGTTGCAAATTTTAGATACTTGTAGCTTTCAGAAAAAACAAAACACCCACGAAGAATCTCAACACAGAGGAACATAAATATGTACTGCCAGCTAGTGTTTTGGAAGTGTTATTGCAGAGCAACACAAACAGCGCGCAGAAGTATAAATGCACGACTATGCGCAAGATAGGCGCCGTATAGGTCACTTCTTAACTTAATGACAGTTGTCATAAGCATGCATACAGTCTCATTCACATTCATGAAGTATCATAACAAACAATGTAATCTCTGCATTTAAAATAACAAAACAGTGCAAATAACACTTAATAACAGTTGCCATAAGCATTAATGAAGTCTCATTCAAGTTCATAAAGTGTCATAACAAACAACGCCATCTTTGCATTTAAAATGACAAATCTGAATGACACTTAATAACGGTTCCCATAAGCATAAAGCCACATAATAACTTTTGTCATAAGCATGCATAAAGTCTCATTCACATTCATGAAGTGTCATAAAAAACAATGTCATCTTTGCATTTAAAATGACAAAACTGAGTGAATGACACTTAATAACAGTTGTCATTAGCATGCATAAAGTCTCATTCACATAGTGTCATATCAATGTCATCTTTGCATTTAAAACGACAAAACTAAGTGAATGACACTTAATAACGGTTGTCATACGCATGCATAAAGTCTCATTCACATTCATGAAGTGTCATAACAATGTCATGTTTGCATTTAAAATGACAAAACTGAGCAAATGACACTTAATAACAGTTTGTTATAAGCATGCATAAAGTCTCATTCACATTCATGAAGTGTCATAACAAGGTCATGTTTGCATTTAAAATGACAAAACTGAGCCAATGACACTTAATAACAGTTTGTTATAAGCATGCATAAAGTCTCATTCACATTCATGAAGTGTCATAACAATGTCATGTTTGCATTTAAAATGACAAAACTGAGCAAATGACACTTAATAACATTTGTTATAAGCATGCATAAAGTCTCATTCACATTCATGAAGTGTCATAACAATGTCATGTTTGCATTTAAAATGACAAAACTGAGCAAATGACACTTAATAACAGTTGTCATTAGCATGCATAAAGTCTCATTCACAGTGTCATATCAATGTCGTCTTTGCATTAAACATGACAAACTAAGTGAATGACACTTAATAACGGCTGTCATAAGCATGCATAAAGTCTCATTCACATTCATGAAGTGTCATACAATGTCATGTTTGAATTTAAAATGACAAAACTGAGCAAATGACACTTTATAACAGTTTGTTATAAGCATGCATAAAGTCTCATTCACATTCATGAAGTGTCATGACAAACAATGTCATCTTTGCATTTAAAATGACAAAACTGAGCAAATGACACTTAATAACGTTTGTTATAAGCATGCATAAAGTCTCATTCCCATTCATGAAGTGTCATAACAAGGTCATGTTTGCATTTAAAATGACAAAACTGAGCAAATGACACTTAATAACAGTTGTCATTAGCATGCATAAAGTCTCATTCACATAGTGTCATAACAATGTCATGTTTGCATTTAAAATGACAAAACTGAGCAAATGACACTTAATAGCAGTTGTCATAAGCATGCATAAAGTCTCATTCACATTCATGAAGTGTCATGCCATGATTATAAAGGTTTCATGACAGTCTTACAAACACCCTGTCAGGTAAAGTTTTACTCAAAAAGTAAATATTGTAAATAATAAGTGTCATACCTGTCTCCAGTTATTCCCTGCATCTGATGAAATGAACATGGCCACATTATTGTAAGACAGTTCGGATCCAATATTCCCTGAAACACAGATCCAGGCCAAAATCAACATTTGTTTTATATAATAAAGCAATGTAGCACACCATCATGGAACATTTCCAAATCCGCAAACCAACAAATGCACATTTGTATAATATGTTGAATAAGCAGCTTTTCTAATTGAGGCAGCATGGGTCAATATTTGCTCAATCCACACTCATACAAGCAGAACATGCATGGACACACACACACATAGAAACCCACACACTCAGCTCTGACTGTCATGTTCAATCACATCATGACAAACAATCCAAGTAGACAAAAATAATGACATACAGTGCATTGCCATTCAAAAGGTTGGGGTCGGCAGGATTTTTCAAGCAATTTTGACATGTCACTAAGGCTTTATTTGTTTGATTGAAAATGCAGTAAAACTGTATAATTGTAATATGCTGTAATATGTATATATTTCAATTTGCAGGTCTGTGGCTCTTAATTTCTTATGCTCAGTAAAGGTGTGTTCACTGTAATGTATGTAAATTTTCATGAATATCAATAGCATTTACAATCAAAGTCAAAATTATTAGCCCTCCTGTGAATTATTTTTCTTTTTCAAATGTTTCCCAAATGATGTTTACAGGAGCAAGGAATTTTTCACAGTATTTCCTTGTATATTTTTTTTCTGGCAAAAGTCTTATATGTTTTATTTCGGCTAGAATAAAAGCAGTTTTTAATAAAATGTATAAATAAATAAAAATTAAGGTTAATAATTTTAGCCCCCTTAAGCAAGGCAAGGCAAGACAAGTTGATATATATATATATATATATATATATATATATATATATATATATATATATATATATATAGTGTGGTCTTCTGCTGCTGTAGCCCATCTGCCTCAAGGTTGGATGTTTTGTGCACTCAGAGATGCTCTTCTGCATACCTCAGTTGTAATGAGTGGTTATTTGAGTTAGTTGCCTTTCTATCAGCTCGAACCAGTCTGGCCATTCACCTCTGACGTCAACAAGGCATTTGCGCCCACAGAACTGCTGCTCACTTGATATTTTTTCTTATTTGGACCATTCTCTAGAAACCCTAGATATGGTTGTGCATAAAATCAGCAGTTTCTGAAATACTCAGACCAGCCTGTCTGGCACCAACAATCATGACCCATTCAAAGTCACTTAAATCCCCTTTCTTCCCCATTTTGATGCTCGGTTTGAACGGCAGAAGATCATCTTGATCATGTCTACATGCCTAAATGCATCGAGTTGCTGCCATGTGATTGGCTGATTAGAAATTTGTGTTAACTAGTAGTTGGACTAGTAAGGTGTACCTAATAAAGTGGCCGGTGAGTGTATATTTGACTAGTGAACCTAATTATGCCTTTTAAGTCACTTTAAGCTGAATATTAGTATCTTAAAAAATATCTAGCAAATATTATTTACTGTCATCAAGGCTACGATAAAATAAATCAGTTGTTAGAAATGAGTTATTAAAACTTATGTTTAGAAATGTGTTGAGAAAATCTTTCTGTTAAACAGAAATTGGGGGGGAAATATGCAGTAGGCTAATAATTCAGGAGGGCTAATAA